>JAJUPC010000687.1:0-121582 GCA_023614405.1 Avena insularis | reverse complement strand
TTCTTTCCACTGGAAACCACATGGATCGTATAGAGTCATTGCATGTGTTATTTCACAGACCACATGGATCCAGCGATGGAAGTCATTGCATGTGTGTTCTATCCACAAACCACACATGGATCCACCACTAGAGTCATTGCATGTGTATTCTTTCACAAACCACATGGATCAACCACTAGAGGTTCAATCATTGCATGTGTGTTCTTCTCCCCACAAACCACATGGATCAACCGGTGGTCATTGCATGTGTGTTCTTTTCCTGAAACCACATGGATCACCAGTTGCATTGCATGTGTGTTCTTTCCACAAACCACATATGGATCCACGAACTCATTGCATGTGTGTTCTCTTTCCACAAACAACTTATGGATCAACAGTAGTTATTGCATGTGTGTTCTTTTCACACAAACCACTATGGATCAACCACTGAGTCATTGCATGTGTGTTATTTCCACAAACCACACATGGATCAACCACTAAGTCATTGCTGTGTGTTCCCTGAAACCACACATGGATCAACCACTAAGAGTCATTGCATGTGTTATTTCCACAAACCACACATGGATCAACCAGTAGAGTCATTGCATGTTTGTTATTTTCCACAGCCACACGTGGATCAACCACTAAGTGTCATTGCATGTGTGTTATTTTACAAACCACACATGGATCCAACCACTAGAGTCATTGCATGTGTGTTCTTATACTAAAACCAACACTAGAGTCATTGCATGTGTTGTTTTTACAAACCACACATGGATGCACCATTGTCATTGCATGTGTGTTCTTTACAAACCACACATGGATCAACCACTAGTGGTCATTGCATGTGTGTTCTTTCACAAACCACATATGGATCCTTGATGGTCATTGCATGTGTGTTCTTTTCCATAAACCACTTATGGATCCATTATAGTCATTGCATGATTATTTTACACAAACCACACATGGATCAACCACTAGAGTCATTGCATGTTTGTTCTTATACTAAAACCACAAAACCAGCACTAGAGTCATTGCATGTGTGTTATTTCCACAAACCATACATGGATCCACTAGACTCATTGCACGTGTGTTCTTTTCACAAACAAGCGATGGATCAACAAGTGGTCATTGCATGTGTTCTTTTCACAAACCATGTGGACCCACTAGAGTCATTGCATGTGTGTTCTTATACTAAAACAAGCACTAGAGTCATTGCATGTGTGTTACATACACAAACCACACATGGATCCACCACTTTGTCATTGCATACGTGTTCTTTTCACAAACCACATGAATCCACCACTGTCATTGCATGTGTGTTATTTCCACAAACCACACATGGATCAACCGATGGTCATTGCATGTGTGTTGTTTCCACAAACCACATGGATCCGACCAGTGGACATTGATGTGTGTTCTTTCCACACAAACCACATATGGATCAACTAGGTCATTGCATGGATCCACTAGACTCATTGCATGTGTGTTCTTTCCACAAAACCACATGATGGATCCACTAGGGTCATTGCATGTGTTCTTTTCACAAACCATGATGGATCAACCACTGGTCATTGCATGTGTGTTCTTTCCACAAACCACACATGGATCAACCACTAGAGAGTCATTGCATGTGTTCTTTCATTGCATGTGTTCTTTCCACAAACCACACATGGATCAACCACTAGAGTCATTGCATGTGTGTTCTTTCCACAAACCACATGGATCCACCACTAGTCATTGCATGTGTGTTATTTCCACAAACCACATGGATCAACCACTAGAGTCATGTGCATGTTCCTGAACCACACATGGATCACAGTGAAATCATTGCATGTGTGTTCTTCCACAAACCACACATGGATCACCACTAGAGGTCATTGCATGTGTGTTCTTTCACAAACCACACATGGATCAACCACTAGTCATTGCATGTGTGTTCTTATACTAAAACCAACACTAGAGTCATTGCATGTGTGTTCTTTTCACAAACCACACATGGATCAGCGTGCATGTGTGTTCTTTCCATAAACCACACATGGATCAACCACTAGTGGTCATTGCATGTGTGTTCTTTCCACAAACCACACATGGATCAACCACTAGAGTCATTGCATGTGTGTTCTTTCCACAAACCATATGGATCCACCACTGGTCATTGCATGTGTGTTCTTTCCACAAACCACATGGATCAACCACTAGAGTCATTGCATGTTTGTTCTTATAAAACCACACACTAGAGTCATTGCATGTGTGTTATTTTCCACAAACCACACATGGATCCACTAGACTCATTGCATGTGTTCTTTTCCACAAACATGATGGATCAACCACTGGTCATTGCATGTGTGTTTCTTTTCACAAACCACATGTGGATCAACCACTAGAGTCATTGCATGTGTGTTCTTATACTAAAAACATGGATCTAGCACTAAGAGTCATTGCATGTGTGTTCTTTCACAAACCACACATGGATCCACTAAGTCATTGCATGTGTGTTCTTTTCCTGAAACCACACATGGATCAACCATTAGAGTCATTGCATGTGTGTTATTTCACAAACCACACATGGATCAGCTAAAGTGGTCATTGCATGTGTGTTATTTTCCACAAACCACATATGGATCAACCAGTGGACATTGCATGTGTGTTCTTTCCACAAACCACATATGGATCAACAAGAGTAATTTCATGTGTGTTATGTACACAAAACACAAATGGATACACTAGACTCATTGCATGTGTGTTCTTTTCCACAAACACCGTATGGATCAACCACTAGAGTGTCATTGCATGTGTGTTCTTTTCACAAACCACATGGATCCACCCACTAGAGTCATTGCATGTGTGTTATTTCACAAACCACACATGGATCAACCACTAGAGTCATTGCATGTGTTCTTTTCACAAACCACACATGAGTCATTGCATGTGTTCTTTCCACAAACCACACACGGATCCACTAGACTCATTGCACGTGTGTTCATTTCCCCTAACCTCATGGAACAACCACTGTCATTGCATGTGTGTTCTTTTCACAAACCACACATGGATCCACCACTGTCATTGCATGTGTGTTCTTTCCACAAACCACACATGGATCAACAGTGGTCATTGCATGTGTGTTGTTTCCACAAACCACACATGGATCCACCAGTGAACATTGCATGTGTGTTATTTCCACAAACCACATATGGATCAACTAGAGTCATTGCATGTGTGTTCTTCCCACAAACCACATATGGATCCACTAGACTCATTGCATGTGCATGTGTGTTCTTTCACACAACAAGCTGTGGATCAACAGATTGGTCATTGCATGTGTGTTCTTTTCACAAACCACATGGATCCACTAGAGTCATTGCATGTGTGTTCTTTTTCACAAACCACACATGGATCAACCACTAGAGTCATTGCATGTGTGTTCTTTCACAAACCACACATGGATCCCACCAGAGTCATTGCATGTGTGTTCTCCTGAGCCACATGCATCCACCTTGTCATTGCATGTGTGTTCTTTTCACAAACCACACATGGATCCACCAGTCATTGCATGTGTGTTCTTTTCCACAAACCACACATGGATCAACCAGTGGTCATTGCATGTGTGTTCTTTTCACAAACCACATATGGATCCACCCAGTGGACATTGCATGTGTGTTCTTTCCACAAACCACATGGATCAAACTAAGTCATTGCATGTGTGTTCTTTCCACAAACCACATATGGATCCTAGATTTCATTGCATGTGTGTTCTTTCCACAAACAACTGATGGATCAGCGGTCATTGCATGTGTGTTCTTTTCACAAACCACAGATGGATCAACCACTAGAGTCATTGCATGTGTGTTCTTTCCACAAACCACACTTGGATCAACCACTAGAAGCATTGCATGTGTGTTATTTCCACAAACCACACATGGATCAACCACTAGAGTCATTGCATGTGTGTTCTTATACTAAAACCAACACTAGAGTCATTGCATGTGTGTTCTTTTCACAAACCACACATGGATCCACCACTGTCATTGCATGTGTGTTCTTTCCACAAACCACACATGGATCAACCACTAGTGGTCATTGCATTTGTGTTATATCAACAAACCACATATGGATCAACCAGTGGTTGTTGCATGTGTGTTCTTTTCCATAAACCACTTATGGATCCATTACAGTCATTGCATGTGCGTTATTTCCACAAACCACACATGGATCAACCACTAGAGTCATTGCATGTTTGTTCTTATACTAAAACCACAAACCAGCACTAGAGTCATTGCATGTGTGTTATTTTCCACAAACCATACATGGATCCACTAGACTCATTGCACGTGTGTTATTTTCCACAAACAACTGATGGATCAACAAGTGGTCATTGCATGTGTGTTCTTTTCACAAACCACATGTGGACCCACTAGAGTCATTGCATGTGTGTTCTTATACTAAAACTAGCACTAGAGTCATTGCATGTGTGTTCTATACACAAACAACACATGGATCCACCACTGTCATTGCATGTGTGTTCTTTTCACAAACCACACATGGATCCACCATTGTCATTGCATGTGTGTTATTTCCACAAACCACACATGGATCAACGATGGTCATTGCATGTGTGTTGTTTCCACAAACCACACATGGATCCACGATGGACATTGCATGTGTGTTCTTTCCACAAACCACATATGGATCAACTAGAGTCATTGCATGTGTGTTCTTTCCACAAACCACATGGATCCACTAGACTTATTGCATGTGTGTTCTTTCCACAAACAACATGGATCGACCAGTGGTCATTGCATGTGTGTTCTTTTCATAAACCACATATGGACCCACTAGAGTCATTGCATGTGTGTTTCCTACAAACCACACATGGATCAACCACTAGAGTCATTGCATGTGTTCTTTCCACAAACCACATGGATCGACCACTAGAGTCATTGCATGTGTGTTCTTTTCACAAACCACACATGGATCCACCACTGTCATTGCATGTGTGTTCTTTCACAAACCACATGGATCAACCATGGTCATTGCATGTGCGTTATTTCCACAAACCACACATGGATCGACCAGTGGACATTGCATGTGTGTTCTTTCCACAAACCACATATGGATCAACTAGAGTCATTGCATGTGTGTTCTTTCCACAAACCACATATGGATCCACTAGACTCATTGCATGTGTGTTCTTTTCCACAAACAACTGATGGATCAACCGGTGGTCATTGCATGTGTGTTCTTTTCACAAACCACACATGGATCAACCACTAGAGTCATTGCATGTGTGTTCTTTCCACAAACCACACATGGATCAACCACTAGAGTCATTGCATGTGTGTTATTTCCACAAACCACACATGGATCAACCACTAGAGTCAGTGTGTTATTTCCACAAACCACACATGGATCAACCACTAGAGTCATTGCATGTGTGTTCTTATACTAAAACCAACACTAGAGTCATTGCATGTGTGTTCTTTTCACAAACCACACATGGATCCACCACTGTCATTGCATGTGTGTTCTTTCCACAAACCACACATGGATAAACCACTAGTGGTCATTGCATGTGTGTTCTTTCCACAAAGCACATATGGATCAACCAGTGGTTATTGCATGTGTGTTCTTTTCCATAAACCACTTATGGATCCATTACAGTCATTGCATGTGCGTTATTTCCACAAACCACACATGGATCAACCACTAGAGTCATTTCATGTTTGTTCTTATACTAAAACCACAAACCAGCACTAGAGTCATTGCATGTGTGTTATTTTCCACAAACCATACATGGATCCACTAGACTCATTGCATGTGTGTTCTACAAACCACACATGGATCAACACGTGGGCATTGCATGTGTGTTCAGTTCACAAACCACATGTGGACCCACTAGAGTCATTGCATGTGTGTTCTTATACTAAAACTAGCACTAGATTCATTGCATGTGTGTTCTATCCACAAACCACACATGGATCCACTAGTCATTGCATGTGTGTTCTTTCACAAACCACACATGGATCCAACATTGGTCATTGAATGTGTGTTATTTCCACAAACCACACATGGATCAACTAGAGTCATTGCATGTGTGTTCTTTCACACAACCATATGGATCCACAACTAGATGGTCATTGCATGTGTGTTCTTTCCACAAACCACATATGGATCAACCTAGAGTCATTGCATGTGTGTTCTTTCCACAAACCACATATGGATCAACCACTAAAGTCATTGCATGTGTGTTCTTTCCACAAACCACATGGATCCACCAGAGTCATTGCATGTGTGTTCTTTTCCACAAACCACATGGATCAACCACTGTCATTGCATGTGTGTTCTTTCCACAAAACACATGGATCAACCTAGAGTCATTGCATGTGTGTTCTTTTCCACAAACCACACATGGATCACCATGGATCATTGCATGTGTGTTCTTTCCACAAACCACATATGGATCAACTAGAGTCATTGCATGTGTGTTCTTTCCACAAACCACAAATGGATCCACTAGACCAGTCATTGCATGTGTGTTCTTTCACAAACCACACATGGATCCACTAGTGTCATTGCATGTGTGTTCTTTCCACAAACCACAAATGGATCAACTAGATTCATAGCATGTGTGTTCTTTCCACAAACCACATATGGATCCACTAGACTCATTGCATGTGTGTTCTTTTCCACAAACAACTTATGGATCAACCAGTGGTTATTGCATGTGTGTTCTTTTCACAAACGACACATGGATCAACCACTAGAGTCATTGCATGTGTGTTATTTCCACAAACCACACATGGATCAACCACTAGAGTCATTGCATGTGTGTTATTTCCACAAACCACACATGGATCAACCAGTAGAGTCATTGCATGTGTGTCTTTCCACAAACCACACATGGATCAACCACTAGAGTCATTGCATGTGTGTTATTTCCACAAACCACACATGGATCAACCAGTAGAGTCATTGCATGTTTGTTATTTCCACAAACCACACGTGGATCAACCACTAGAGTCATTGCATGTGTGTTATTTCCACAAACCACACATGGATCAACCACTAGAGTCATTGCATGTGTGTTCTTATACTAAAACCAACACTAGAGTCGTTGCATGTGTGTTATTTTCACAAACAAACACATGGATCCACCACTGTCATTGCATGTGTGTTCTTTCCACAAACCACACATGGATCAACCACTAGTGGTCATTGCATGTGTGTTCTTTCCACAAACAACATATGGATCAACCAGTGGTCGTTGCATGTGTGTTCTTTTCCATAAACCACTTATGGATCCATTACAGTCATTGCATGTGCGTTATTTCCACAAACCACACATGGATCAACCACTAGAGTCATTGCATTAATTGTTCTTATACTAAAACCACAAACCAGCACTAGAGTCATTGCATGTGTGTTATTTTCTACAAACCATACATGGATCCACTAGACTCATTGCACGTGTGTTCTTTTCCACAAACAACTGATGGATCAACAAGTGGTCATTGCATGTGTGTTCTTTTCACAAACCACATGTGGACCCACTAGAGTCATTGCATGTGTGTTCTTATACTAAAACTATCACTAGAGTCATTGCATGTGTGTTCTATCCACAAACCACACATGGATCCACCACTGTCATTGCATGTGTGTTCTTTTCACAAACCACACATGGATCCACCACTGTCATTGCATGTGTGTTATTTCCACAAACCACACATGGATCAACCAGTGGTCATTGCATGTGTGTTGTTTTCCACAAACCACACATGGATCCACCAGTGGACATTGCATGTGTGTTCTTTCCACAAACCACATATGGATCAACTAGAGTCATTGCATGTGTGTTCTTCCCACAAACCACATATGGATCCACTAGACTCATTGCATGTGTGTTATTTTCCACAAACAACTGATGGATCAACCAGTGGTCATTGCATGTGTGTTCTTTTCACAAACCACATGTGGACCCACTAGAGTCATTGCATGTGTGTTCTTTTCACAAACCACACATGGATCAACCACTAGAGTCATTGCATGTGTGTTCTTTCCACAAACCACACATGGATCAACCACTAGAGTCATTGCATGTGTGTTCTATCCACAAACCACACATGCATCCACCACTGTCATTGCATGTCTGTTCTTTTCACAAACCACACATGGATCCACCACTGTCATTGCATGTGTTATTTCCAAAACCCACACATGGATCAACCAGGGGTCATTGCATGTGTGTTCTTTCCACACACCACACATGGATCCACCAGTGGACATTGCATGTGTGTTCTTTGCACAAACCACATATGGACCCACTAGAGTCATTGCATGTGTGTTCTTTCCACAAACCACATGGATCCACTAGACTCATTGCATGTGTTCTTTCCACAAACATAGATGGATCAACCACTAGAGTCATTGCATGTGTGTTATTTCCACAAACCACAATGGATCAACCACTAGAGTCATTGCATGTGTGTTATTTCCACAAACCACACATGGATCAACCACTAGAGTCATTGCATGTGTGTTCTTTCCACAAACCACACATGGATCCACCACTAGTGGTCATTGCATGTGTGTTCTTTTACATAAACCACTTATGGATCTATTACAGTCATTGCATCTGTGTTATTTCCACAAACCACTCATGGATCAACCACTAGAGTCATTGCATGTGTGTTATTTCCACAAACCACACATGGATCAACCACTAGAGTCATTGCATGTGTGTTCTTTCCACAAACCACACATGGATCAACCACTAGAGTCATTGCATGTGTGTTATTTCCACAAACCACACATGGATCAACCACTAGAGTCATTGCATGTGTGTTATTTCCACAAACCACACATGGATCAACCACTAGAGTCATTGCATGTGTGTTCTTATACTAAAACCAACACTAGAGTCATTGCATGTGTGTTCTTTTCACAAACCACACATGGATCCACCACTATCATTGCATGTGTGTTCTTTCCACAAACCACACATGGATCAACCACTAGTGGTCATTGCATGTGTGTTCTTTCCACAAACCACATATGGATCAACTAGTGGTTGTTGCATGTGTGTTCTTTTCCATGAACCACTTATGGATCCATTACAGTGATGGCATGTGCGTTATTTCCACAAACGACACATGGATCGACCACTAGAGTCATTGCGTGTTTGTTCTTATACTAAAACCACAGACCAGCACTAGAGTCATTGCATGTGTGTTATTTTCCACAAACCATACATGGATCCACTAGACTCATTGCACGTGTGTTCTTTTCCACAAACAACTGATGGATCAACAAGTGGTCATTGCATGTGTGTTCTTTTCACAAACCACATGTGGACCCACTAGAGTCATTGCATGTGTGTTCTTATACTAAAACTAGCACTAGAGTCATTGCATGTGTGTTCTATCCACAAACCACACATGGATCCACCACTGTCATTGCATGTGTGTTCTTTTCACAAACCACACATGGATCCACCACTGTCATTGCATGTGTGTTATTTCCACAAACCACACATGGATCAACCAGTGGTCATTGCATGTGTGTTCTTTTCCACAAACCACACATGGATCCACCAGTGGTCATTTCATGTGTGTTCTTTCCACAAACCACATATGGATCAACCAGAGTCATTGCATGTGTGTTCTTTCCACAAACCACATATGGATCCACTAGACTTATTCCATGTGTGTTCTTTTCCACAAACATTTGATGGATCAACCAGTGGTCATTGCATGTGTGTTCTTTTCACAAACCACACATGGATCAACCACTAGAGTCATTGCACGTGTGTTATTTCCACAAACCACACATGGATCAACCACTAGAGTCATTGCATGTGTGTTCTTTCCACAAACCACACATGGATCCACCAGAGGTCATTGCGTGCGTGTTCTTTTCCACAAACCACACATGGATCCACCAGTGGTCATTGCATGTGTGTTCTTTCCACAAACCACATATGGATCAACCAGAGTCATTGCATGTGTGTTCTGTCCACAAACCACATATGGATCCACTAGACTCATTGCATGTGTGTTCCTTTTCACAAACCACACATGGATCCACCACTGTTATTGCATGTGTGTTATTTCCACAAACCATACATGGATCAACCACTAGACTCATTGCATGTGTGTTCTTTTCACAAACCACACATGGATTAACCACTAGAGTCATTGCATGTGTGTTCTTTTCACAAACCACACATGGATCAACCACTAGAGTCATTGCAAGTGTGTTATTTCCACAAACCACACATGGATCAACCACTAGAGTCATTGCATGTGTGTTATTTCCACAAACCACACATGGATCAACCACTAGAGTCATTGCATGAGTGTTATTTCCACAAACACACATGGATCAACCAATAGAGTCATTGCATGTGTGTTATTTCCACAAACCACACATGGATCAACCACTAGAGTCATTGCATGTGTGTTATTTCCACAAACCACACATGGATCAACCACTAGAGTCATTGCATGTGTGTTCTTATACTAAAACCAACACTAGAGTCGTTGCATGTGTGTTATTTTCACAAACCACACATGGATCCACCACTGTCATTGCATGTGTGTTCTTTCCACAAACCACACATGGATCAACCACTAGTGGTCATTGCATGTGTGTTCTTTCCACAAACCACATATGGATCAACCAGTGGTCGTTGCATGTGTGTTCTTTTCCATGAACCACTTATGGATCCATTACAGTCATTGCATGTGCGTTATTTCCACAAACCACACATGGATCAACCACTAGAGTCATTGCATAATTGTTCTTATACTAAAACCAGAAACCAGCACTAGAGTCATTGCATGTGTGTTATTTTCCACAAACCATACATGGATCCACTAGACTCATTGCACGTGTGTTCTTTTCCACAAACAACTGATGGATCAACAAGTGGTCATTGCATGTGTGTTCTTTTCACAAACCACATGTGGACCCACTAGAGTCATTGCATGTGTGTTCTTATACTAAAACTAGCAGTAGAGTCATTGCATGTGTGTTCTATCCACAAACCACACATGGATCCACCACTGTCATTGCATGTGTGTTCTTTTCACAAACCACACATGGATCCACCACTGTCATAGCATGTGTGTTATTTCCACAAACCACACATGGATCAACCAGTGGTCATTGCATGTGTGTTGTTTTCCACAAACCACACATGGATCCACCAGTGGACATTGCATGTGTGTTCTTTCCACAAACCACATATGGATCAACTAGAGTCATTGCATGTGTGTTCTTACCACAAACCACATATGGATCCACTAGACTCATTGCATGTGTGTTCTTTTCCACAAACAACTGATGGATCAACCAGTGGTCATTGCATGTGTGTTCTTTTCACAAACCACATGTGGACCCACTAGAGTCATTGCATGTGTGTTCTTTTCACAAACCACACATGGATCAACCACTAGAGTCATTGCATGTGTGTTCTTTCCACAAACCACACATGGATCAACCACTAGAGTCATTGCATGTGTGTTCTATCCACAAACCACACATGCATCCACCACTGTCATTGCATGTCTGTTCTTTTCACAAACCACACATGGATCCACCACTGTCATTGCATGTGTGTTATTTCCACAAACCACACATGGATCAACCAGTGGTCATTGCATGTGTGTTCTTTTCCACAAACCACACATGGATCCACCAGTGGACATTGCATGTGTGTTCTTTCCACAAACCACATATGGATCAACTAGAGTCATTGCATGTGTGTTCTTTCCACAAACCACATATGGATCCACTAGACTCATTGCATGTGTGTTCTTTCCACAAACAACTGATGGATCAACCGGTGGTCATTGCATGTGTGTTCTTTTCACAAACCACAGATGGATCAACCACTAGAGTCATTGCATGTGTGTTCTTTCCACAAACCACACATGGATCAACCACTAGAGTCATTGCATGTGTGTTATTTCCACAAACCACACATGGATCAACCACTAGAGTCATTGCATGTGTGTTATTTCCACAAACCACACATGGATCAACCACTAGAGTCATTGCATGTGTGTTATTTCCACAAACCACACATGGATCAACCACTAGAGTCATTGCATGTGTGTTCTTATACTAAAACCAACACTAGAGTCATTGCATGTGTGTTCTTTTCACAAACCACACATGGATCCACCACTGTCATTGCATGTGTGTTCTTTCCACAAACCACACATGGATCAACCACTAGTGGTCATTGCATGTGTGTTCTTTCCACAAACCACATATGGATCAACCAGTGGTTGTTGCATGTGTGTTCTTTTCCATAAACCACTTATGGATCCATTACAGTCATTGCATGTGCGTTATTTCCACAAACCACACATGGATCAACCACTAGAGTCATTGCATGTTTGTTCTTATACTAAAACCACAAACCAGCACTAGAGTCATTGCATGTGTGTTATTTTCCACAAACCATACATGGATCCACTAGACTCATTGCACGTGTGTTCTTTTCCACAAACAACTGATGGATCAACAAGTGGTCATTGCATGTGTGTTCTTTTCACAAACCACATGTGGACCCACTAGAGTCATTGCATGTGTGTTCTTATACTAAAACTAGCACTAGAGTCATTGCATGTGTGTTCTATACACAAACCACACATGGATCCACCACTGTCATTGCATGTGTGTTCTTTTCACAAACCACACATGGATCCACCACTGTCATTGCATGTGTGTTATTTCCACAAACCACACATGGTTCAACTAGTGGTCATTGCATGTGTGTTCTTTTCCACAAACCACACATGTATCCACCAGTGGATATTGCATGTGTGTTCTTTCCACAAACCACATATGGATCAACTAGAGTCATTGCATGTGTGTTCTTTCCACAAACCACATATGGATCCACTAGACTCATTGCATGTGTGTTCTTTTCCACAAACAACTGATGGATCAACCAGTGGTCATTGCATGTGTGTTCTTTTCACAAACCACATGTGGACCCACTAGAGTCATTGCATGTGTGTTCTTTTCACAAACCACACATGGATCAACCACTAGAGTCATTGCATGTGTGTTCTTTCCAGAAACCACACATGGATCAACCACTAGAGTCATTGCATGTGTGTTCTATCCACAAACCACACATGCATCCACCACTGTCATTGCATGTCTGTTCTTTTCACAAACCACACATGGATCCACCACTGTCATTGCATGTGTGTTATTTCCACAAACCACACATGGATCAACCAGTGGTCATTGCATGTGTGTTCTTTTCCACAAACCACACATGGATCCACCAGTGGACATTGCATGTGTGTTCTTTCCACAAACCACATATGGATCAACTAGAGTCATTGCATGTGTGTTCTTTCCACAAACCACATATGGATCCACTAGACTGATTGCATGTGTGTTCTTTTCCACAAACAACTGATGGATCAACCGGTGGTCATTGCATGTGTGTTCTTTTCACAAACCACACATGGATCAACCACTAGAGTCATTGCATGTGTGTTCTTTCCACAAACCACACATGGATCAACCACTAGAGTCATTGCATGTGTGTTATTTCCACAAACTACACATGGATCAACCACTAGAGTCATTGCATGTGTGTTATTTCCACAAACCACACATGGATCAACCACTAGAGTCATTGCATGTGTGTTCTTATACTAAAACCAACACTAGAGTCATTGCATGTGTGTTCTTTTCACAAACCACACATGGATCCACCACTGTCATTGCATGTGTGTTCTTTCCACAAACCACACATGGATCAACCACTAGTGGTCATTGCATGTGTGTTCTTTCCACAAACCACATATGGATCAACCAGTGGTTGTTGCATGTGTGTTCTTTTCCATAAACCACTTATGGATCCATTACAGTCATTGCATGTGCGTTATTTCCACAAACCACACATGGATCAACCACTAGAGTCATTGCATGTTTGTTCTTATACTAAAACCACAAACCAGCACTAGAGTCATTGCATGTGTGTTATTTTCCACAAACCATACATGGATCCACTAGACTCATTGCACGTGTGTTCTTTTCCACAAACAACTGATGGATCAACAAGTGGTCATTGCATGTGTGTTCTTTTCACAAACCACATGTGGACCCACTAGAGTCATTGCATGTGTGTTCTTATACTAAAACTAGCACTAGAGTCATTGCATGTGTGTTCTATACACAAACCACACATGGATCCACCACTGTCATTGCATGTGTGTTCTTTTCACAAACCACACATGGATCCACCACTGTCATTGCATGTGTGTTATTTCCACAAACCACACATGGATCAACCAGTGGTCATTGCATGTGTGTTGTTTTCCACAAACCACACATGGATCCACCAGTGGACATTGCATGTGTGTTCTTTCCACAAACCACATATGGATCAACTAGAGTCATTGCATGTGTGTTCTTTCCACAAACCACATATGGATCCACTAGACTTATTGCATGTGTGTTCTTTTCCACAAACATTTGATGGATCAACCAGTGGTCATTGCATGTGTGTTCTTTTCACAAACCACATGTGGACCCACTAGAGTCATTGCATGTGTGTTCTTTTCACAAACCACACATGGATCAACCACTAGAGTCATTGCATGTGTGTTCTTTCCACAAACCACACATGGATCAACCACTAGAGTCATTGCATGTGTGTTCTATCCATAAACCACACATGCATCCACCACTGTCATTGCATGTCTGTTCTTTTCACAAACCACACATGGATCCACCACTGTCATTGCATGTGTGTTATTTCCACAAACCACACATGGATCAACCAGTGGTCATTGCATGTGTGTTCTTTTACACAAACCACACATGGATCCACCAGTGGACATTGCATGTGTGTTCTTTCCACAAACCACATATGGATCAACTAGAGTCATTGCATGTGTGTTCTTTCCACAAACCACATATGGATCCACTAGACTCATTGCATGTGTGTTCTTTTCCACAAACCACACATGGATCCACCAGTGGTCATTGCATGTGTGTTCTTTCCACAAACCACAAATGGATCAACCAGATTCATTGCATGTGTGTTCTTTCCACAAACCACATATGGATCCACTAGACTCATTGCATGTGTGTTCTTTTCCACAAACAACTTATGGATCAACCAGTGGTTATTGCATGTGTGTTCTTTTCACAAACCACACATGGATCAACCACTAGAGTCATTGCATGTGTGTTATTTCCACAAACCACACATGGATCAACCACTAGAGTCATTGCATGTGTGTTATTTCCACAAACCACACATGGATCAACCAGTAGAGTCATTGCATGTGTGTTCTTTCCACAAACCACACATGGATCAACCACTAGAGTCATTGCATGTGTGTTATTTCCACAAACCATACATGGATCAACCAGTAGAGTCATTGCATGTTGTTATTTCCACAACCACACGTGGATCAACCACTAGAGTCATTGCATGTGTGTTATTTCCACAAACCACACATGGATCAACCACTAGAGTCATTGCATGTGTGTTCTTATACTAAAACCAACACTAGAGTCATTGCATGTGTGTTATTTTCACAAACCACACATGGATCCACCACTGTCATTGCATGTGTGTTCTTTCCACAAACCACACATGGATCAACCACTAGTGGTCATTGCATGTGTGTTATTTCCACAAACAACATATGGATCAACCAGTGGTCGTTGCATGTGTGTTCTTTTCCATAAACCACTTATGGATCCATTACAGTCATTGCATGTGCGTTATTTCCACAAACCACACATGGATCAACCACTAGAGTCATTGCATTAATTGTTCTTATACTAAAACCACAAACCAGCACTAGAGTCATTGCATGTGTGTTATTTTCCACAAACCATACATGGATCCACTAGACTCATTGCATGTGTGTTCTTTTCCACAAACAACTGATGGATCAACAAGTGGTCATTGCATGTGTGTTCTTTTCACAAACCACATGTGGACCCACTAGAGTCATTGCATGTGTGTTCTTATACTAAAACTAGCACTAGAGTCATTGCATGTGTGTTCTATCCACAAACCACACATGGATCCACCACTGTCATTGCATGTGTGTTCTTTTCACAAACCACACATGGATCCACCATTGTCATTGCATGTGTGTTATTTCCACAAACCACACATGGATCAACCAGTGGGCATTGCATGTGTGTTCTTTTCCACAAACCACATGTGGATCCACCAGTGGTCATTGCATGTGTGTTATTTCCACAAACCACATATGGATCAACCAGAGTCATTGCATGTGTGTTCTTTCCACTAACCACACATGGATCAACCACTAGAGTCATTGCATGTGTGTTATTTTCCAGAAACAACCTATGGATCAACTAGTGGTCATTGCATGTGTGTTCTTTTCACAAACCACATATGGATCAACCAGTGGTCATTGCATGTGCGTTCTTTTCCACAAACCACATGTGGATCCACCAGTGGTCATTGCATGTGTGTTATTTCCACAAACCACATATGGATCAACCAGTGGTCATTGCATGTGTGTTCTCTTCCATAAACCACTTATGGATCCATTACAGTCATTGCATGTGTGTTATTTCCACAAACCACACATGGATCAACCACTAGAGTCATTGCATGTTTGTTATTATACTAAAACCACACATGGATCAACCACTAGAGTCATTGCATGTGTGTTATTTCCAGTGGTTATTGCATGTGTGTTCTTTTCACAAACCACACATGGATCAACCACTAGAGTCATTGCATGGGTGTTATTTCCACAAACCACACATGGATCAACCACTAGAGTCATTGCATGCGTGTTATTTCCACAAACCACACATGGATCAACCACTAGAGTCATTGCATGTGTGTTCTTTCCACAAACCACACATGGATCAACCACTAGAGTCATTGCATGTGAGTTATTTCCACAAACCTCAGATGGATCAACCACTAGAGTCATTGCATGTGTGTTCTTATACTAAAACCAAAACTAGAGTCATTGCATGTGTGTTCTTTTCTCAAACCACACATGGATCCACCGATGTCATTGCATGTGTTCTTTCCACAAACCACACATGGATCAACCACTAGTGGTCATTGCATGTGTGTTCTTTCCACAAACCACATATGGATCAACCAGTGGTCATTACATGTATGTTCTTTTCTATAAACCACTTACGGATCCATTACAGTCATTGCATGCGTGTTATTTCCACAAACCACACATGGATCAACCACTAGAGTCATTACATGTGTGTTATTTCCACAAACCACACATGGTTCAACCACTAGAGTCATTGCATGTGTGTTCTTATACTAAAACCAACACTAGAGTCATAGCATGTGTGTTCTTTTCACAAACCACACATGGATCCACCACTGTCATTGCATGTGCGTTATTTCCACAAACCACACATGGATCAACCACTAGAGTCATTGCATGTTTGTTCTTTTACTAAAACCACAAACCATCACTAGAGTCATTGCATGTGTGTTCTTTTCCACAAACCATACATGGATTCACTAGACTCATTGCATGTGTGTTCTTTTCCATAAACAACTGATGGATCAACCAGTGGTCATTGCATGTGTGTTCTTTTCACAAACCACATGTGGACCCACTAGAGTCATTGCATGTGTGTTCATATACTAAAACTAGCACTAGAGTCATTGCATATGTGTTATCCACAAACCACACATGGATCCACCACTATCATTGCATGTGTGTTCTTTTCACAAACCACACATGGATCCACCATTGTCATTGCATGTGTGTTCTTTCCACAAACCACACATGGATCAACCAGTGGTCATTGCAAGTGTGTTCTTATACTACATGTGAATCCACTAGAGTCATTGCATGTGTGTTCTTCTTATACTAAAACTAGGACTAGAGTCATTCCATGTATGTTCTATCCAAAAACCACACATGGATCCACCACTGTTATTGCAGGTGTGTTCTTTTCACAAACCACACATGGATCCACCATTGTCATTGCATGTGTGTTCTTTCCACAAACCACACATGGATCAACCAGTGGTCATTGCATGTGTGTTCTTTTCCACAAACCACAAGTGGACCCACTAGAGTCATTGCATGTGTGTTCATATACTAAAACTACCACTAGAGTCATTGCATGTGTGTTCTATCCACAAACCACACATGGATCCACCACTGTCATTGCATGTGTGTTCTTTTCACAAACCACACATGGATCGACCATTGTCATTGCATGTGTGTTCTTTCCACAAACCACACATGGATCAACCAGTGGTCATTGCATGTGTGTTCTTTTCCACAAACCACATGTGAATCCACCAGTGGTCATTGCCTGTGTGTTATTTCCACAAACCACATATGGATCAACCAGAGTCATTGCATGTGTGTTCTTTCCACTAACCACACATGGATCAACCACTAGAGTCATTGCATGTGTGTTCTTATACTAAAACTAACACTAGAGTCATTGCATGTGTGTTCTTTCAACAAACCACACATGGATCAACCACCAGAGTCATTGCATGTGAGTTATTTCCACAAACCACACATGGATCAACCACTAGAGTCATTGCATGTGTGTTCTTATACTAAAACCAACACTAGAGTCATTGCATGTGTGTTCTTTTCACAAACCACACATGGATCCACCACTGTCATTGCATGTGTGTTCTTTCCACAAACCACACATGGATCAACCACTAGTGGTCATTGCATGTGTGTTCTTTCCACAAACCACATATGGATCAACCAGTGGTCATTACATGTATGTTCTTTTCTATAAACCACATATGGATCCATTACAGTCATTGCATGCGTGTTATTTCCACAAACCACAGATGGATCAACCACTAGAGTCATTGCATGTTTGTTCTTATACTAAAACGACAAACCAGCACTACAGTCATTGCATGTGTGTTATTTTCCACAAACCATACATGGATCCACTAGACTCATTGCATGTGTGTTCTTTTCCACAAACAACTGATGGATCAACCAGTGGTCATTGCATGTGTGTTCTTCTCACAAACCACACATGGATCAACCACTAGAGTCATTGCATGTGTGTTCTTATAATAAAACTAGCACTAGAGTCATTGCATGTGTGTTCTATCCACAAACCACACATGGATCCACCACTGTCATTGCATGTGTGTTCTTTTCACAAACCACAGATGGATCCACCACTGTCATTGCATGTGTGTTCTTTCCAGAAACCACACATGGATCAACCAGTGGTCCTTGCATGTGTGTTCTTTTCCACAAACCACACAAGGATCCACCAGTGGTCATTGCATGTGTGTTCTTTCCACAAACCACATATGGATCAACCAGTGGTCATTGCATGTGTGTTCTCTTCCATAAACCACTTATGGATCCATTACAGTTATTGCATGTGTGTTATTCCCACGAACCACACATGGATCAACCACTAGAGTCATTGTATGTTTGTTATTATACTAAAACCACAAACCAGCACTAGAGTCATTGCATGTGTGTTATTTTCCACAAACCATACATGGATCCAATAGACTCATTGCACGTGTGTTCTCTTCCACAAACAACTGATGGATCAACCAGTGGTCATTGCATGTGTGTTCTTTTCACAAACCACATGTGGACCCAATAGAGTCATTGCATGTGTGTTTTTATACTAAAACTAGGACTAGAGTCATTGCATGTGTGTTCTATCCACAAACCACGCATGGATCCACCACTGTCATTGCATGTGTGTTCTTTTCACAAACCACACATGGATCCACCACTGTCATTGCATGTGTGTTCTTTCCATAAACCACACATGGATCAACAAGTGGTCATTGCATGTGTGTTCTTTTCCACAAACCACACATGGATCCACCAGTGGTCATTGCATGTGTGTTCTTTCCACAAACCACATATGGATCAACCAGACTCATTGCATGTGTGTTCTTTTCCACAAATAACTTATGGATCAACCAGTGGTTATTGCATGTGTGTTCTTTTCACAAACCACACATCGATCAACCACTAGAGTCATTGCATGTGTGTTATTTCCACAAACCACACATGGATCAACCACTAGTCATTGCATGTGTGTTCTTATACTAAAACCAACACTAGAGTCATTGCATATGTGTTCTTTTCACAAAACACACATGGATCCACCACTGTCATTGCATGTCTGTTCTTTCCACAAACCACACATGGATCAACCACTAGTGGTCATTGCATGTGTGTTCTTTCCACAAACCACATATGGATCAACCAGTGGTCATGGCAGGTGTGTTCTCTTCCATAAACCACTTATGGAACCATTATAGTCATTGCATGTGTGTTATTTCCACAAACCACACATGGATCAACCACTAGTCATTTCATGTGTGTTCTTATACTAAAACCAACACTAGAGTCATTGCATGTGTGTTCTTTTCACAAACCACACATGGATCCACCACTGTCATTGCATGTGTGTTCTTTCCACAAACAACACATGGATTAGCCACTAGTGGTCATTGCATGTGTGTTCTTTCCACAAACCACATATGGATCAACAAGTGGTCATTGCATGTGTGTTCTATTCCATTAACCACTTATGGATCCATTACAGTCATTGCATGTGTGTTATTTCCATGAACCACACATGGATCAACCACTAGAGTCATTGCATGTTTGTTCTTATACTAAAACCACAAACCAGCACTAGAGTCATTGCATGTGTGTTCTTTTCCACAAACCATACATGGATCCACTAGACATTGCATGTGTGTTCTTTTCCACAAATAACTGATGGATCAACCAGTGGTCATTGCATGTGTGTTCTTTTCACAAACCACATGTGGACCCACTAGAGTCATTGCATGTGTGTTCTTATACTAAAACTAGGACTAGAGTCATTGCATGTGTGTTCTATCCACAAACCACACATGGATCCACCACTGTCATTGCATGTGTGTTCTTTTCACAAACCACAGATGGTTCCACCACTGTCATTGCATGTGTGTTCTTTCCAGAAACCACACATGGATCAACGAGTGATCATTGCATGTGTGTTCTTTTCCACAAACCACACATGGATCCACCAGTGGTCATTGCATGTGTGTTCTTTCCACAAACCACATATGGATCAACCAGAGTCATTGCATGTGTGTTCTTTCCACAAACCACACATGGATCAACCACTAGACTCATCTCATGTGTGTTAGTTTCCGCAAACAACTTATGTATCAACCAGTGGTCATTGCATGTGTGTTCTTTTCACAAACCACACATGGATCAACCACTATTGTCATTGCATGTGTGCTATTTCCACAAACCACGCATGGATCAACCACTAGAGTCATTGCATGTGTGTTATTTCCACAAACCACCCATGGATCAACGACTAGAGTCATTGCATGTGTGTTCTTTCCACAAACCACACATGGATCAACAACTAGAGTCATTGGGTGTGTGTTATTTCCACAAACCACACATGGATCAACCACTAGAGTCATTGCATGTGTGTTCTTTCCATAAACCACACATGGATCAACCACTAGAGTCATTGTGTGTGTGTTATTTCCACAAACCACACATGGATCAACCACTAGAATTATTGCATGTGTGTTATTTCCACAAACCACATATGGATCAACCACTAGAGTCATTGCTTGTGTGTTATTTCCACAAACCACACATGGATCAACCACTAGAGTCATTGCATGTGTGTTCTTATACTAAAACCAACACTAGAATCATTGCATATGTGTTCTTTTCACAAAACACACATGGATCCACCACTGTCATTGCATGTGTGTTCTTTCCACAAACCACACATGGATCAACCACTAGTGGTCATTGCATGTGTGTTCTTTCCACAAACCACATATGGATCAACCAGTGGTCATGGCAGGTGTGTTCTCTTCCATAAACCACTGATGGATCCATTATAGTCAATGCATGTGTGTTATTTCCACAAACCACACATGGAGTCATTGCATGTGTGTTCTTATACTAAAACCAACACTAGAGTCATTGCATGTGTGTTCTTTTCACAAACCACACATGGATCCACCACTGTCATTGCATGTGTGTTCTTTCCACAAACAACACATGGATCAACCACTAGTGGTCATTGCATGTGTGTTCTTTCCACAAACCACATATGGATCAACAAGTGGTCATTGCATGTGTGTTCTCTTCCATTAACCACTTATGGATCCATTACAGTCATTGCATGTGCGTTATTTCCATCAACCACACATGGATCAACCACTAGAGTCATTGCATGTTTGTTCTTATACTAAAACCACAAACCAGCACTAGAGTCATTGCATGTGTGTTATTTTCCACAAACCATACATGGATCCACTAGACTCATTGCATGTGTGTTCTTTTCCACAAACAACTGATGGATCAACCAGTGGTCATTGCATGTGTGTTCTTTTCACAAACCACATGTGGACCCACTAGAGTCATTGCATGTGTGTTCTTATACTAAAACTAGCACTAGAGTCATTGCATGTGTGTTCTATCCACAAACCACACATGGATCCACCACTGCATTGCATGTGTGTTCTTTTCACAAACCACAGATGGATCCACCACTGTCATTGCATGTGTGTTCTTTCCAGAAACAACACATGGATCAACCAGTGGTCATTGCATGTGTGTTCTTTTCCACAAACCACACATGGATCCACCAGTGGTCATTGCATGTGTGTTCTTTCCACAAACCACATATGGATCAACTAGAGTCATTGCATGTGTGTTCTTTCCACAAACCACATATGGATCCACTAGACTCATTGCATGTGTGTTCTTTTCCACAAACAACTGATGGATCAACTGGTGGTCATTGCATGTGTGTTCTTTTCACAAACCACACATGGATCAACCACTATTGTCATTGCATGTGTGCTATTTCCACAAACCACGCATGGATCAACCACTAGAGTCATTGCATGTGTGTTATTTCCACAAACCACACATGGATCAACGACTAGAGTCATTGCATGTGTGTTCTTTCCACAAACCACACATGGATCAACCACTAGAGTCATTGTGTGTGTGTTATTTCCACAAACCACACATGGATCAACCACTAGAGTCATTGCATGTGTGTTCTTTCCAGAAACCACACATGGATCAACCACTAGAGTCATTGTGTGTGTTATTTCCACAAACCACACATGGATCAACCACTAGAGTTATTGCATGTGTGTTATTTCCACAAACCACACATGGATCAACCACTAGAGTCATTGCATGTGTGTTATTTCCACAAACCACACATGGATCAACCACTAGAGTCATTGCATGTGTGTTCTTATACTAAAACCAACACTAGAGTCATTGCATGTGTGTTCTTTTCACAAAACACACATGGATCCACCACTGTCATTGCATGTGTGTTCTTTCCACAAACCACACATGGATCAACGACTAGTGGTCATTGCATCTGTGTTGTTTCCACAAACCACATATGGATCAACCAGTGATCATGGCATGTGTGTTCTCTTCCATAAACCACTTATGGATCCATTATAGTCATTGCATGTGTGTTATTTCCACAAACCACACATGGATCAACCACTAGAATCATTGCATGTGTGTTCTTATACTAAAACCAACACTAGAGTCATTGCATGTGTGTTCTTTTCACAAACCACACATGGGTCCACCACTGTCATTGCATGTGTGTTCTTTCCACAAACCACACATGGATCAACCACTAGTGGTCATTGCATGTGTGTTCTTTCCACAAACCACATATGGATCAACAAGTGGTCATTGCATGTGTGTTCTCTTCCATTAACCACTTATGGATCCATTACAGTCATTGCATGTGTGTTATTTCCATGAACCACACATGGATCAACCACTAGAGTCATTGCATGTTTGTTCTTATACTAAAACCACAAACCAGCACTAGAGTAATTGCATGTGTGTTCTTTTCCACAAACCATACATGGATCCACTAGACTCATTGCATGTGTGTTCTTTTCCAGAAATAACTAATGGATCAACCAGTGGTCATTGCATGTGTGTTCTTTTCACAAACCACATGTGGACCCACTAGAGTCATTGCATGTGTGTTCTTATACTAAAACTAGCACTAGAGTCATTGCATGTGTGTTCTATCCACAAACCACACATGGATCCACCACTGTCATTGCATGTGTGTTCTTTTGACAAACCACAAATGGATCCACCACTGTCATTGCATGTGTGTTCTTTCCACAAACCACACATGGATCAACCAGTGGTCATTGCATGTGTGTTCTTTTCCACAAACCACACATGGATCCACGAGTGGTCATTGCATGTGTGTTCTTTCCACAAACCACATATGGATCAACCAGAGTCATTGCGTGTGTGTTCTTTCCACAAACCACACATGGATCAACCACTAGAGTCATTGCATGTGTGTTCTTTTCCACAAACAACTTATGGATCAAATAGTGGTCATTGCATGTGTGTTCTTTTCACAAACCACACATGGATCAACCACTATTGTCATTGCATGTGTGCTCTTTCCACAAACCACGCATGGATCAACCACTAGAATCATTGCATGTGTGTTATTTCCACAAACCACACATGGATCAACTACTAGAGTCATTGCATGTGTGTTCTTTCCACAAACCACACATGGATCAACCACTAGAGTCATTGTGTGTGTGTTATTTCCACAAACCACACTTGGATCAACCACTAGAGTTATTGCATGTGTGTTATTTCCACAAACCACACATGGATCAACCACTAGAGTCATTGCATGTGTGTTGTTTCGACAAACCACACATGCATCAACCACTAGAGTCATTGCATGTGTGTTCTTATACTAAAACCAACACTAGAGTCATTGCATGTGTGTTCTTTTCACAAACCACACATGGATCCACCACTGTCATTGCATGTGTGTTCTTTCCACAAACCACACATGGATCAACCACTAGTGGTCATTGCATGTGTGTTCTTTCCGCAAACCACATATGGATCAACCAGTGGTCATTACATGTGTGTTCTCTTCCATAAACCACTTATGGATCCATTACAGTCATTGCATGTGTGTTATTTCCACAAACCACACATGGATCAACCACTAGAGTCATTGCATGTGTGTTCTTATACTAAAACCAACACTAGAGTCATTGCATATGTGTTCTTTTCACAAACCACACATGGATCCACCACAGTCATTGCATGTGTGTTCTTTCCACAAACCACACATGGATCAACCACTAGTGGTCGTTGCATGTGTGTTCTTTCCACAAACCACATATGGATCAATCAGTGGTCATTGCATGTGTGTTCTCTTCCATAAACCACTTATGGATCCATTACAGTCATTGCATGTGTGTTATCCACGAACCACACATGGATCAACCACAAACCAGCACTAGAGTCATTGCATGTGTGTTCTTTTCCACAAACCATACATGGATCCACTAGACATTGCATGTGCGTTCTTTTCCACAAATAACTGATGGATCAACCAGTGGTCATTGCATGTGTGTTCTTTTCACAAACCACATGTGGACCCACTAGAGTCATTGCATGTGTGTTCTTATACTAAAACTAGCACTAGAGTCATTGCATGTGTGTTCTATCCACAAACCACACATGGATCCACCACTGTCATTGCATGTGTGTTATTTTCACAAACCACAGATGGATCCACCACTGTCATTGCATGTGTGTTCTTTCCAGAAACCACACATGGATCAACCAGTGATCATTGCATGTGTGTTCTTTTCCACAAACCACACATGGATCCACCAGTGGTCATTGCATGTGTGTTCTTTTCACAAACCACATATGGATCAACCAAAGTCATTGCATGTGTGTTCTTTCCACAAACCACACATGGATCAACCACTAGACTCATCTCATGTGTGTTATTTTCCACAAACAACTTATGTATCAACCAGTGGTCATTGCATGTGTGTTCTTTTCACAAACCACACATGGATCAACCACTATTTTCATTGCATGTGTGCTATTTCCACAAACCACGCATGGATCAACCACTAGAGTCATTGCATGTGTGTTATTTCCACAAACCACCCATGGATCAACGACTAGAGTCATTGCATGTGTGTTCTTTCCACAAACCACACATGGATCAACCACTAGAGTCATTGTGTGTGTGTTATTTCCACAAACCACACATGGATCAACCACTAGAATTATTGCATGTGTGTTATTTCCACAAACCACATATGGATCAACCACTAGAATCATTGCATGTGTGTTATTTCCACAAACCACACATGGATCAACCACTAGAGTCATTGCATGTGTGTTCCTATACTAAAACCAACACTAGAGTCATTGCATATGTGTTCTTTTCACAAAACACACATGGATCCACCACTGTCATTGCATGTGTGTTCTTTCCACAAACCACACATGGATCAACCACTTGAGTCATTGTGTGTGTGTTATTTCCACAAACCACATATGGATGAACCAGTGGTCATTTCATGTGTGTTCTCTTCCATAAACCACTTATGGATCCATTACAGTTATTGCATGTGTGTTATTTCCACAAACCACACATGGATCAACCACTAGAGTCATTGCATGTTTATTATTATACTAAAACCACAAACCAGCACTAGAGTCACTGCATGTGTGTTATTTTCCACAAACCATACATGGATCCAATAGACTAATTGCACGTGTGTTCTCTTCCACAAACAACTGATGGATCGACCAGTGGTCATTACATGTGTGTTCTTTTCACAAACCACATGTGGACCCACTAGAGTCATTGCATGTGTGTTCTTATACTAAAACTAGGACTAGAGTCATCGCATGTGTGTTCTATCCACAAACCACACATGGATCCACCACTGTCATTGCATGTGTGTTCTTTTCACAAACCACACATGGATCCACCACTGTCATTGCATGTGTGTTCTTTCCATAAACCACACATGGATCAACAAGTGGTCATTGCATGTGTGTTCTTTTCCACAAACCACACATGGATCCACCAGTAGTCATTGCATGTGTGTTCTTTCCACAAACCACATATGGATCAACCAGAGTCATTGCATGTGTGTTCTTTCCACAAACCACATATGGATCTACTAGAGTCATTGCATGTGTGTTATTTTCCACAAACAACTTATGGATCAACAAGTGGTTATTGCATGTGTGTTCTTTTCACAAACCACACATGGATCAACCACTACAGTCATTGCATGTGTGTTATTTCCACAAACCACACATGGATCAACCACTAGAGTCATTGCTTTGTGTTATTTCCACAAACCACACATGGATCAACCACTAGAGTCATTGCATGTGTGTTCTTTCCACAAACCACACGTGGATCAACCACTAGAGTCATTGCATGTGAGTTATTTCCACAAACCACACATGGATCAACCACTAGAGTCATTGCATGTGTGTTCTTATACTAAAACCAACACTAGAGTCATTGCATGTGTGTTCTTTTCACAAACCACACATGGATCTACCACTGTCATTGCATGGGTGTTCTTTCCACAAACCACACATGGATCAACCACTAGTGGTCATTGCATGTGTGTTCTTTCCATAAACCACATATGGATCAACCAGTGGTCATTACATGTATGTTCTTTTCTATAAACCACATATGGATCCATTACAGTCATTGCATGCGTGTTATTTCCACAAACCACACATGGATCAACCACTAGAGTCATTGCATGTTTGTTCTTATACTAAAACGACAAACCAGCACTACAGTCATTGCATGTGTGTTATTTTCCACAAACCATACATTGATCCACTAGACTCATTGCATGTGTGTTCTTTTCCACAAACAACTGATGGATCAACCAGTGGTCATTGCATGTGTGTTCTTTTCACAAACCACATGTGGACCCACTAGAGTCATTGCATGTGTGTTCTTATACTAAAACTAGCACTAGAGTCATTGCATGTGTGTTCTATCCACAAACCACACATGGATCCACCACTGTCATTGCATGTGTGTTCTTTTCACAAACCACAGATGGATCCACCACTGTCATTGCATGTGTGTTCTTTCCAGAAACAACACATGGATCAACCAGTGGTCATTGCATGTGTGTTCTTTTCCACAAACCACACATGGATCCACCAGTGGTCATTGCATGTGTGTTCTTTCCACAAACCACATATGGATCAACCAGAGTCATTGCATGTGTGTTCTTTCCACAAACCACACATGGATCAACCACTAGACTCATCTCATGTGTGTTATTTTCCACAAACAACTTATGTATCAAGCAGTGGTCATTGCATGTGTGTTCTTTTCACAAACCACACATGGATCAACCAATATTGTCATTGCATGTGTGCTATTTCCACAAACCACGCATGGATCAACCACTAGAGTCATTGCATGTGTGTTATTTCCACAAACAACACATGGATCAACGACTAGAGTCATTGCATGTGTGTTCTTTCCACAAACCACACATGGATCAACCACTAGAGTCATTGTGTGTGTGTTATTTCCACAATACACACATGGATCAACCACTAGAGTCATTGCATGTGTGTTCTTTCCAGAAACCACACATGGATCAACCACTAGAGTCATTGTGTGTGTGTTATTTCCACAAACCACACATGGATCAACCACTAGAGTTATTGCATGTGTGTTATTTCCACAAACCACACATGGATCAACCACTAGAGCCATTGCATGTGTGTTCTTATACTAAAACCAACACTAGAGTCATTGCATGTGTGTTCTTTTCACAAACCACACATGGATCCACCACTGTCATTGCATGTGTGTTCTTTCCACAAACCACACATGGATCAACCACTAGTGGTCATTGAATGTGTGTTCTTTCCACAAACCACACATGGATCAACGACTAGAGTCATTGCATGTGTGTTCTTTCCATAAACCACACATGGATCAACCACTAGAGTCATTGGGTGTGTGTTATTTCCACAAACCACACATGGATCAACCACTAGAGTCATTGCATGTGTGTTCTTTCCATAAACCACACATGGATCAACCACTAGAGTCATTGTGTGTGTGTTATTTCCACAAACCACACATGGATCAACCACTAGAATTATTGCATGTGTGTTATTTCCACAAACCACATATGGATCAACCACTAGAGTCATTGCATGTGTGTTATTTCCACAAACCACACATGGATCAACCACTAGAGTCATTGCATGTGTGTTCTTATACTAAAACCAACACTAGAGTCATTGCATATGTGTTCTTTCCACAAAACACACATGGATCCACCACTGTCATTGCATGTGTGTTCTTTCCACAAACCACACATGGATCAACCACTAGTGGTCACTGCATGTGTGTTATTTCCACAAACCACATATGGATGAACCTGTGGTCATTTCATGTGTGTTCTCTTCCATAAACCACTTATGGATCCATTACAGTTATTGCATGTATGTTATTTCCACAAACCACACATGGATCAACCACTAGAGTCATTGCATGTTTATTATTATACTAAAACGACAAACCAGCACTAGAGTCATTGCATGTGTGTTATTTTCCACAAACCATACATGGATCCAATAGACTAATTGCACGTGTGTTCTCTTCCACAAACAACTGATGGATCGACCAGTGGTCATTGCATGTGTGTTCTTTTCACAAACCACATGTGGACCCACAAAGTCATTGCATGTGTGTTCTTATACTAAAACTAGCACTAGAGTCATTGCATGTGTGTTCTATCCACAAACCACACATGGATCCACCACTGTCATTGCATGCGTGTTCTTTTCACAAACCACACATGGATCCACCACTGTCATTGCATGTGTGTTATTTCCATAAACCACACATGGATCAACAAGTGGTCATTGCATGTGTGTTCTTTTCCACAAACCACACATGGATCCACCAGTGGTCATTGCATGTGTGTTCTTTCCACAAACCACATATGGATCAACCAGAGTCATTGCATGTGTGTTCTTTCCACAAACCACATATGGATCCACTAGACTCATTGCATGTGTGTTCCTTTTCACAAACAACTTATGGATCAACCAGTGGTTATTGCATGTGTGTTCTTTTCACAAACCACACATGGATCAACCACTAGAGCCATTGCATGTGCGTTATTTCCACAAACCACACATGGATCAACCACTAGAGTCATTGCATGTGTGTTATTTCCACAAACCACACATGGATCAACCACTAGAGTCATTGCATGTGTGTTCTTTCCACAAACCACACGTGGATCAACCACTAGAGTCATTGCATGTGTGTTATTTCCACAAACCACACATGGATCAACCACTAGAGTCATTGCATGTGTGTTCTTATACTAAAACCAACACTAGAGTCATTGCATGTGTGTTCTTTTCACAAACCACACATGGATCCACCACTGTCATTGCATGTGTGTTCTTTCCACAAACCACACATGGATCAACCAGTGGTCATTGCATGTGTGTTCTTTCCATAAACCACATATGGATCAACCAGTGGTCATTACATGTATGTTCTTTTCTATAAACCACATATGGATCCATTACAGTCATTGCATGCGTGTTATTTCCACAAACCACACATGGATCAACCACTAGAGTCATTGCATGTTTGTTCTTATACTAAAATGACAAATCAGCACTACAGTCATTGCATGTGTGTTATTTTCCACAAACCATACATTGATCCACTAGACTCATTGCATGTGTGTTCTTTTCCACAAACAACTGATGGATCAACCAGTGGTCATTGCATGTGTGTTCTTTTCACAAACCACATGTGGACCCACTAGAGTCATTGCATGTGTGTTCTTATACTAAAACTAGCACTAGAGTCATTGCATGTGTGTTCTATCCACAAACCACACATGGATACACCACTGTCATTGCATGTGTGTTCTTTTCACAAACCACAGATGGATCCACCACTGTCATTGCATGTGTGTTCTTTCCAGAAACAACACATGGATCAACCAGTGGTCATTGCATGTGTGTTCTTTTCCACAAACCACACATGGATCCACCAGTGGTCATTGCATGTGTGTTCTTTCCACAAACCACATATGGATCAACCAGAGTCATTGCATGTGTGTTCTTTCCACAAACCGCACATGGATCAACCACTAGACTCATCTCATGTGTGTTATTTTCCACAAACAACTTATGTATCAAGCAGTGGTCATTGCATGTTTGTTCTTTTCACAAACCACACATGGATCAACCAATATTGTCATTGCATGTGTGCTATTTCCACAAACCACGCATGGATCAACCACTAGAGTCATTGCATGTGTGTTATTTCCACAAACCACACATGGATTAACGACTAGAGTCATTGCATGTGTGTTCTTTCCACAAACCACACATGGATCAACCACTAGAGTCATTGTGTGTGTGTTATTTCCACAAACCACACATGGATCAACCACTAGAGTCATTGCATGTGTGTTCTTTCCAGAAACCACACATGGATCAACCACTTGAGTCATTGTGTGTGTGTTATTTCCACAAACCACATATGGATCACCAGTGGTCATTACATGTGTGTTCTCTTCCATAAACCACTTATAGATCCATTACAGTCATTGCATGTGTGTTATTTCCACAAACCACACATGGATCAACCAATAGAGTCATTGCATGTGTGTTCTTATACTAAAACCAACACTAGAGTCATTGCATGTGTGTTCTTTTCACAAACCACACATGGGTCCACCACTGTCATTGCATGTGTGTTCTTTCCACAAACCACACATGGATCAACCACTAGTGGTCATTGCATGTGTGTTCTTTCCACAAACCACATATGGATCAACAAGTGGTCATTGCATGTGTGTTCTCTTCCATTAACCACTTATGGATCCATTACAGTCATTGCATGTGTGTTATTTCCATGAACCACACATGGATCAACCAATAGAGTCATTGCATGTTTGTTCTTATACTAAAACCACAAACCAGCACTAGAGTAATTGTATGTGTGTTCTTTTCCACGAACCATACATGGATCCACTAGACTCATTGCATGTGTGTTCTTTTCCAGAAATAACTGATGGATCAACCAGTGGTCATTGCATGTGTGTTCTTTTCACAAACCACATGTGGACCCACTAGAGTCATTGCATGTGTGTTCTTATACTAAAACTAGCACTAGAGTCATTGCATGTGTGTTCTATCCACAAACCACACATGGATCCACCACTGTCATTGCATGTGTGTTCTTTTGACAAACCACAGATGGATCCACCACTGTCATTGCATGTACATTCTTTCCACAAACCACACATGGATCAACCAGTGGTCATTGCATGTGTGTTCTTTTCCACAAACCACACATGGATCCACCAGTGGTCATTGCATGTGTGTTCTTTCCACAAACCACATATGGATCAACCAGAGTCATTGCGTGTGTGTTCTTTCCACAAACCACACATGGATCAACCACTAGAGTCATTGCATGTGTGTTCTTTTCCACAAACAACTTATGGATCAAATAGTGGTCATTGCATGTGTGTTCTTTTCACAAACCACACATGGATCAACCACTATTGTCATTGCATGTGTGCTATTTCCACAAACCACGCATGGATCAACCACTAGAGTCATTGCTTTGTGTTATTTCCACAAACCACACATGGATCAACCACTAGAGTCATTGCATGTGTGTTCTTTCCACAAACCACACGTGGATCAACCACTAGAGTCATTGTGTGTGTGTTATTTCCACAAACCACACATGGATCAACCACTAGAGTTATTGCATGTGTGTTATTTCCACAAACCACACATGGATCAACCACTAGAGTCATTGCATGTGTGTTGTTTCCACAAACCACACATGCATCAACCACTAGAGTCATTGCATGTGTGTTCTTATACTAAAACCAACACTAGAGTCATTGCATGTGTGTTCTTTTCACAAACCACACATGGATCCACCACTGTCATTGCATGTGTGTTCTTTCCACAAACCACACATGGATCAACCACTAGTGGTCATTGCATGTGTGTTCTTTCCACAAACCACATATGGATCAACCAGTGGTCATTACATGTGTGTTCTCTTCCATAAACCACTTATGGATCCATTACAGTCATTGCATGTGTGTTATTTCCACAAACCACACATGTATCAACCACTAGAGCCATTGCATGTGTGTTCTTATACTAAAACCAACACTAGAGTCATTGCATATGTGTTCTTTTCACAAACCACACATGGATCCATTGTCATTGCATGTGTGTTCTTTCCACAAACCACACATGGATCAACCACTAGTGGTCATTGCATGTGTGTTCTTTCCACAAACCACATATGGATCAACCAGTGGTCATTGCATGTGTGTTCTCTTCCATAAACCACTTATGGATCCATTACAGTCATTGCATGTGTGTTATCCATGAACCACACATGGATCAACCACTAGATTCATTGCATGTTTGTTCTTATACTAAAACCACAAAACAAGCACTAGAGTCATTGCATGTGTGTTCTTTCCACAAACCATACATGGATCCACTAGACTCATTGCATGTGTGTTCTTTTCCACAAATAACTGATGGATCAACCAGTGGTCATTGCATGTGTGTTCTTTTCATAAACCACATGGACACACTAGAGTCATTGCATGTGTGTTCTTATACTAAAACTAGCACTAGAGTCATTGCATGTGTGTTCTATCCACAAACCACACATGGATCCACCACTGTCATTGCGTGTGTGTTCTTTTCACAAACCACACAAGGATCCACCATTGTCATTGCATGTGTGTTCTTTCCACAAACCACACATGGATCAACCATGGTCATTGCATGTGTGTTCTTTCCACAAACCACATGTGGATCCACCAGGTCATTGCATGTGTTATTTCCACAAACTACATATGGATCAACCAGAGTCATTGCGTGTGTGTTCTTTCCACTAACCACAAATGGATCAACCACTAGAGTCATTGCATGTTTGTTCTTTTCCACAAACAACATATGGATCAACTAGTTGTCATTGCATGTGTGTTCTTTTCACAAACCACACATGGATCAACCAGTGGTCATTGCATGTGTGTTCTTTTCCTCAAACCACATGTGGATCCACCAGTGGTCATTGCATGTGTGTTATTTCCACAAACCACATATGGATCAACCAAGTCATTGCATGTGTGTTCTTTCCAAAAACCACACATGGATCAACCACTAGAGTCATTGCATGTGTGTTCTTTTCCACAAACAACCTATGGATAACCTAGTGGTCATTGCATGTGTGTTCTTTCACAAATCACACATGGATCTACCACTAGAGTCATTGCATGTGTGTTATTTCCACAAACCACACATGGATCAACCACTGAGTCATTGCATGTGTTATTTCACAAACCACATGGATCAACCACTAGAGTCATTGCATGTGTGTTCTTTCCACAAACCACACATGGATCAACCACTAGAGTCATTGCATGTGAGTTCTTTTCACAAACCACACATGGATCAACCACTAGAGTCATTGCATGTGTGTTATTTTCACAAACCACACATGGATCCACTAGAGTCATTGCATGTGTGTTATTTCCACAAATAACACATGGATCAACCAGTGGTCATTGCATGTGTGTTCTTTACAAGAAACAACCTATGGATAACCTAGTGGTCATTGCATGTGTGTTCTCTTCGACTCATTGCATGTGTGTTCTTTCCACAAACCACATGGATCCAGTGGTCATTGCATGTGTGTTCTTTTCTTTTCACAAACCACATGGATAACCACTAGTGTCATTGCATGTGTGTTCTTTCCACAAACCACACATGGATCAACCACTAGAGTCATTGCATGTGTGTTATTTCCACAAACCACACATGGATCAACCGGAGTCATTGCATGTGTGTTCTTTTCCACAAACCATATGGATCAACAGTGGTCATTGCATGTGTGTTCTCTTCCACAAACCACTTATGGATCAAACCACTAGAGTCATTGCATGTGTTCTTATACTAAAACCAACACTAGAGTCATTGCATGTGTTCTTTTCACAAACCACACATGGGTCCACCACTTGTCATTGCATGTGTGTTCTTTCCACAAATCACACATGCATCAACCACTAGTGGTCATTGCATGTGTGTTCTTTCACAAACCACATATGGATCAACAAGTGGTCATTGCATGTGTGTTCTTCCATTAACCACTTATGGATCCACTGGTCATTGCATGTGTGTTATTTCCATGAACCACACATGGATCAACCACTAGAGTCATTGCATGTTTGTTCTTATACTAAACCACAAACCAGCACTAGAGTAATTGCATGTGTGTTTCCACAAACCATATGGATCCACTAGACTCATTGCATGTGTGTTCTTTTCCAGAAATAACATGGATCAACCAGTGGTCATTGCATGTGTGTTTTCACAAACCACATGGATCCCACTAGAGTCATTGCATGTGTGTTCTTATACTAAAAACTAACACTAGAGTCATTGCATGTGTTCTTTCACAAGTCATTGCATGTGTGTTCTTTCCACAAACCACACATGGATCCACCACTGTCATTGCATGTGTGTTCTTTCCACAAACCACACATGGATCAACCAGTGGTCATTGCATGTGTTCTTTCCACAAACCACATGGATCCACACAAACCACACATGGATCAACCACTGAGTCATTGCATGTGTGTTCTTTCCACAAACCATGGATCAACCAGAGTCATTGCATGTGTGTTCTTTTCACAAACCACACATGGATCAACCACTAGAGTCACTGCATGTGTTTTCTTTTCCACAAACAACTTATGGATCCACTAGTGGTCATTGCATGTGTGTTCTTCCCACAAACCACACATGGATCAACCACTAGAGTCATTGCATGTGTGTCTTTCCACAAACCACCATGGATCAACCACTAGAGTCATTGTGTGTGTTATTTCACAAACCACATGGATCAACCACTAGAGTCATTGCATGTGTGTTCTTTCCACAAACCACATGGATCAACCACTAGAGTCATTGCATGTGTTATTTCACAAACCACACATGGATCAACCACTAGAGTCATTGCATGTGTTCTTTCCACAAACCACACATGGATCAACCACTAGAGTCATTGCATGTGTGTTGTTTACACAAACCACACATGGATCAACCACTAGAGTCATTGCATGTGTGTTCTTATACCACATACAACCACTAGAGTCATTGCATGTGTGTTCATTCCACTAACCACCCATGGATCCTCCAGTCATTGCATGTGTGTTCTTTCCACAAACCACACATGGATCCACTAGTGGTCATTGCATGTGTGTTCTTTCCACAAACCACATATGGATCAACCACTAGGTCATTACATGTGTGTTCTTCATAAACCACTTATGGATCCCTAGAGTCATTGCATGTGTGTTCTTTCACAAACCACACATGGATCAACCACTAGAGTCATTGCATGTGTGTTCTTTTCACAAACCACACATGGATCAACCACTAGAGTCATTGCATGTGTGTTCTTTCCACAAACCACATGGATCAACCACTAGTGGTCATTGCATGTGTGTTCTTTCCACAAACCACATATGGATCAACCAGTGGTCATTGCATGTGTTCTTTCCATAAACCACATGGATCAACCACTAGAGTCATTGCATGTGTGTTATTTCCACAAACCACACATGGATCAACCTCTAGAGTCATTGCATGTGTGTTCTTTCTAGAAACCACACATGGATCAACCACTAGAGTCATTGCATGTGTGTTCTTTTCCACAAACCACATGGATCCACTAGTCATTGCATGTGTGTTCTTTTCACAAACCACATGTGGATCACTGAGTCATTGCATGTGTGTTCTTTCATAAACCACACATGGACACTAGAGTCATTGCATGTGTGTTCTTATCCTAAAACCACATGGATCACTAGAGTCATTGCATGTGTGTTCTTTTGACAAACCACACATGGATCCACCATTGTCATTGCATGTGTGTTCTTTCCACAAACCACATGGATCAACCATTGGTCATTGCATGTGTGTTCTTTCCACAAACCACACATGGATCCACCAGTGGTCATTGCATGTGTGTTCTTTTCCACAAACCACATATGGATCCACCATGGTCATTGCATGTGTTCTTTCCACTAACCACACATGGATCAACCACTAGAGTCATTGCATGTGTGTTCTTTTCCACAAACCATGGATCAACTAGTGGTCATTGCATGTGTGTTCTTTTCACAAACCACACATGGATCAACCAGTGGTCATTGCATGTGTGTTCTTTTCCTCAAACCACATGTGGATCCACCAGTGGTCATTGCATGTGTGTTATTTCCACAAACCACATATGGATCAACCAAGTCATTGCATGTGTGTTCTTTCCAAAAACCACACATGGATCAACCACTAGAGTCATTGCATGTGTGTTCTTTTCCACAAACAACCTAAGGATAACCTAGAGTCATTGCATGTGTGTTCTTTTCACAAACCACATGGATCAACCACTAGAGTCATTGCATGTGTGTTATTTCCACAAACCACACATGGATCAACCACTAGAGTCATTGCATGTGTGCTATTTCCACAAACCACACATGGATCAACCACTAGAGTAATTGCATCTTTGTTCTTATACTAAAACCAACACTAGAGTCATTGCATGTGTGTTCTTTTCACAAACCACACATGGATCCACCACTGTCATTGCATGTGTGTTCTTTCAACAAACCACACATGGATCAACCACTAGAGTCATTGCATGTGTGTTATTTCCAGACTCATTGCATGTGTGTTCTTTTCCACAAATAACTGATGGATCAACCAGTGGTCATTGCATGTGTGTTCTTTTCCATAAACAACCTATGGATAACCTAGTGGTCATTGCATGTGTGTTCTTTCCACAAACCACATGGATCAACCACTGGTCATTGCATGTGTGTTCTTTTCTAGAAACAACATGGATAACCTAGTGGTCATTGCATGTGTGTTCATTCCACAAACCACACATGTATCTACCACTAAAGTCATTGCATGTGTGTTATTTACAAAAACCACATGGATCAACCACTAGATTCATTGCATGTGTTATTTCCACAAACCACACATGGATCAACCAAAGTCATTGCATGTGTGTTCTTTTCACAAACCACACATGGATCAACCACTAGAGTCATTGCATGTGTGTTCTTACCACAAGCGAACATGGATCAACCATAGAGTCATTGCTTGTTTGTTCTTTCCACAAACCACACATGGATCAACCACTAAAGTCATTGCATGTGTGTTCTTTCCACAAACCACATGGATCAACCACTAGAGTCATTGCATGTGTTCTTATACTAAAACCAACACTAGATTCATTGCATGTGTGTTCTTTTCACAAACCACATGGATCCACCTGTCATTGCATTTGTGTTCTTTCCACAAACCACACATGGATCAACCACTAGTGTTCATTGCATGTGTGTTCTTTCCACAAACCACATATGGATCAATCAGTGGTCATTGCATGTGTGTTCCTTTCCATGAACCACTTATGGATCTATTACAGTCATCGCATGTCGTGTCTTTCCACAAACCACACATGGATCAACCACTAGAGTCATTGCATGTTTGTTCTTATACGAAAACCACAAACCAGCACTAGAGTCATTGCATGTGTGTTCTTTTCCACAAACCACACATGGATCCACTAGACTCATTGCATGTGTGTTCTTTCCACAAATAACTGATGGATCAACCATCGGTCATTGCATGTGTGTTCTTTTCACAAACCACATGTGGACCAACTAGAGTCATTGCATGTGTGTTCTTATACTAAAACTAGCACTAGAGTCATTGCATGTGTGTTCTATCCACAAACCACACATGGATCCACCACTATCATTGCATGTGTGTTCTTTCCACAAACCACACATGGATAAACCAGTGTCATTGCATGTGTGTTCTTTCCACAAACCACATTCGGATCCACTAGTGGTCATTGCATGTGTGTTCTTTTCCACAAACCACATATGGATCCACTGGAGTCATTGCATGTGTGTTCTTTCCACAAACCACACATGGAACAACCACATTCATTGAATGTGTGTTCTTTCCACAAACCACACATGGATCAACCACTAGAGTCATTGCATGTGTGTTCTTTCCACAAACCACATATGGATCAACCTAGAGTCATTGCATGTGTTATTTCCACAAACCACACAAGGATCAACAACTAGAGTCATTGCATGTTTGTTCTTTCCACCAACCACACATGGATCAACCACTAGAGTCATTGCATGTTTGTTATTTCCACAAACCACATGGATCCACCAGATTCATTGCATGTGTGTTATTTCCACAAACCACACATGGATCAACCACTAGAGAAATTGTGTGTGTTATTTCCACAAACAACATGGATCAACCACTAGAGTCATTGCATGTGTGTTCTTATACTAAAACCAACACTAGAGTCATTGCATGTGTGTTCTTTTCACAAACCACACATGGATCCACCACTATCATTGCATGTGTGTTCTTTCCACAAACCACACATGGATCAACCACTAGTGGTCATTGCATGTGTGTTCTTTCCACAAACCACATATGTATCAATCAGTGGTCATTGCATGTGTGTTCTTTTCCATAAACCACTTATGGATCTATTAGAGTCATTGCATGTGTTATTTCCACAAACCACACATGGATCAACCACTAGAGTCATTGCATGTGTGTTCTTATACTAAACCACAAACCAGCACTAGAGTCATTGCATGTGTGTTCTTTCCACAAACCATACATGGATCCACTAGACTCATTGCATGTGTGTTCTTTCCACAAATAACTGATGGATCAACCACTGGTCATTGCATGTGTGTTCTTTCCACAAACCCAATGTGGACCCACGAGATTCATTGCATGTGTGTTCTTATACTAAAACCAGCACTAGAGTCATTGCATGTGTGTTCTATCCACAAACCACACATGGATCCACCACTGTCATTGCATGTGTGTTCTTTTCACAAACCACATGGATCCACCACTAGTGTCATTGCATGTGTGTTCTTTCCAAACCAAATGGATCAAAGTCATTGCATGTGTGTTCTTTCCACAAACCACATGGATCCTCCAGTGGTCCTTGCATGTGTGTTCTCTTACCAACCACACATGGATCAACCACTAGAGTCATTGCATGTGTGTTATTTCCACAAACCACACATGGATCAACCACTAGAGTCATTGTATGTGTGTTCTTTTCCACAAACCACATGGATCCACTAGAGTCATTGCATGTGTGTTCTTTCCACAAACCACATGGATCAACCACTAGAGTCATTGCATGTGTGTTCTTTCACAAACCACATGGATCAACCACTAGAGTCATTGCATGTGTGTTCTTATACACAAACCAGGAACTAGAGTCATTGCATGTGTGTTCTTTCACAAACCACACATGGATCCACCACTAGAGTCATTGCATGTGTGTTCTTTCCACAAACCACACATGGATCAACCACTAGAGTCATTGCATGTGTGTTCTTTCCATAAACCACACATCAGAGTCATTGCATGTGTGTTCTTTTCACAAACCACATGGATCCACCATTGTCATTGCATGTGTGTTATTTCCACAAACCACACATGGATCCACCCGTGGTCATTGCATGTGTGTTCTTTCCACAAACCACATACGGATCCACTAGACTCATTGCATGTGTGTTCTTTTCCACAAACAACTTATGGATCAACCACTAGAGTCATTGCATGTGTGTTCTTATACTAAACAACACATGGATCAACCACTAGAGTCATTTCATGTGTGTTATTTCCACAAACCACACATGGATCAACCACTAGAGTCATTGCATGTGTGTGTTATTTCCACAAACCACACATGGATCAACCACTAGAGTCATTGCATGTGTGTTCTTTCCACAAACCACACATGGATCAACCACTAGAGTCATTGCATGTGTGTTATTTCCACAAACCACACATGGATCAACCACTAGAGTCATTGCATGTGTGTTCTTATACTAAAACCAACACTAGAGTCATTGCATGTGTGTTCTTTTCACAAACCACACATGGATCAACCACTAGTCATTGCATGTGTGTTCTTTCCACAAACCACACATGGATCAACCACTAGTGGTCATTGCATGTGTGTTCTTTCCACAAACCACATATGGATCAACCAGTGGTCAATTCATGTGTGTTCTTTTCCATAAACCACATATGGATCCATGTGTCATTGCATGTGTGTTCTTTCCACAAAGTTTCCACAAACCACACATGGATCAACCACTAGAGTCATTGCATGTTTGTTCTTATACTAAAACGACAAACCAGCACTAGAGTCATTGCAGGTGTGTTATTTTCCACAAACCATACATGGATCTACTAGACTCATTGCATGTGTGTTCTTTTCCACAAACAACTAATGGATCAACCCGTGGTCATTGCATTTGTGTTCTTTTCACAAACCACATGTGGACCCACTAGAGTCATTACATGTGTGTTCTTATACTAAAAGTAGCACTAGGGTCATTGCATGTGTGTTCTATCCACAAACCACACATGGATCCACCACTGTCATTGCATGTGTGTTCTTTGCACAAACCACACATGGATCCACCACTGTCATTGCATGTGTGTTCTCTCCACAAACCACACATGGATCAACCAGTGGTCATTGCATGTGTGTTCTTTTCCACAAACCACACATGGATCCACAAGTGGTTATTGCATGTGTGTTCTTTCCACAAACCACATATGGATCAACCGAGTCATTGCATGTGTGTTCTTTCCACAAACCACATGGATCAACTCAGACTCATCTCATGTGTGTTATTTTCCACAAACAACATATCAAGCAATATGGATCATTGCATGTGTGTTCTTTTCACAAACCACACATGGATCAACCAATATTGTCATTGCATGTGTTCTTTTCCACAAACCACATGGATCAATCACTAGAGTCATTGCATGTGTGTTCTTTTCACAAACCACACATGGATCAACCACTAGAGTCATTGCATGTGTGTCCTTTCCACAAACCACACATGGATCAACCACTAGAGTCATTGTGTGTGTGTTATATCCACAAACCACACATGGATCAACCACTAGAGTCATTGCATGTGTGTTATTTCATTAAACCACTTATGGATCAACCATTACAGTCATTGCATGTGTGTTATTTCCACAAACCACACATGGATCAAACACTAGAGTCATTGCATGTGTGTTCTTATACTAAAACCAACACTAGAGTCATTGCATGTGTGTTCTTTTCACAAAACACACATGGGTCCACCACTGTCATTGCATGTGTGTTCTTTCCACAAAGCACACATGGATCAACCACTAGTGGTCATTGCATGTGTGTTCTTTCCACATACCACATATGGATCAACCAGTGGTCATTGCATGTGTGTTCTTTTCCATAAACCACTTATGGATCCATTACAGTCAATGCATGTGTGTTATTTCCACAAACCACACATGGATCAACCACTAGAGTCATTGCATGTTTTTTCTTCTACTAAAACCACAAACTAGCACTAGAGTCATTGCATGTGTATTCTTTTCCACGAACCATACATGGATCCACTAGACTCATTGCATGTGTGTTCTTTTCCAGAAATAACTGATGGATCAACCAGTGGTCATTGCATGTGTGTTCTTTTCACAAACCACATGTGGACCCACTAGAGTCATTGCATGTGTGTTCTTATACTAAAACTAGCACTAGAGTCATTGCATGTGTGTTCTATCCACAAACCACACATGGATCCACCACTGTCATTGCATGTGTGTTCTTTTGACAAACCACACATGGATCCACCACTGTCATTGCATGTGTGTTCTTTCCACAAACCACACATGGATCAACCAGTGGTCATTGCATGTGTGTTCTTTTCCACAAACCACACATGGATCCACCAGTGGTCATTGCATGTGTGTTCTTTCCACAAACCACATATGGATCAACCAGAGTCATTGCATGTGTGTTCTTTCCACAAACCACAGATGGATCAACCACTAGAGTCATTGCATGTGTGTTCTTTTCCACAAACAACTTATGGATCAAATAGTGGTCATTGCATGTGTGTTCATTTCACAAACCACACAAGGATCAACTACTAGAGTCATTGCATGTGTGTTATTTCCACAAACCACACATGGAGAACCACTAGAGTCATTGCATGTGTGTTGTTTCCACAAACCACACATGGATAATTAACTAGAGTCATTGCATGTGTGTTCTTTCCACAAACCACACATGGATCAACCACTAGAGTCATTGCATGTGTGTTATTTCCACAAACCACACATGGATCAACCACTAGAGTCATTGCATGTGTGTTATTTCCACAAACCACACATGGATCAACCACTAGAGTCATTGCATGTGTGTTCTTTCCACAAACCACATATGGATCAACCAGTGGTCATTACATGTGTGTTCTTTTCCATAAACCACTTATGGATCCATTACAGTCATTGCATGTGTGTTATTTCCACAAACCACACATGTATCAACCACTAGAGTCATTGCATGTGTGTTCTTATACTAAAACCAACACTAGAGTCATTGCATGTGTGTTCTTTTCACAAACCACACATGGATCCACCACTGTCATTGCATGTGTGTTCTTTCCACAAACCACACATGGATCAACCACTAGTGGTCATTGCATGTGTGTTCTTTCCACAAACCACATATGGATCAACCAGTGGTCATTGCATGTGTGTTCTCTTCCATAAAACACTTATGGATCCATTACAGTCATTGCATGTGTTTTATCCATGAACCACACATGGATCAACCACTAGATTCATTGCATGTTTGTTCTTATACTAAAACCACAAACAAGCACTAGAGTCATTGCATGTGTGTTCTTTTCCACAAACCATACATGGATCCACTAGACTCATTGCATGTGTGTTCTTTTCCACAAATAAGCGATGGATCAGCCAGTGGTCATTGCATGTGTGTTCTTTTCACAAACCACATGTGGACACACTAGAGTCATTGCATGTGTGTTCTTATACTAAAACTAGCACTAGAGTCATTGCATGTGTGTTCTATCCACAAACCACACATGGATCCACCACTGTCATTGCGTGTGTGTTCTTTTCACAAACCACACAAGGATCCACCATTGTCATTGCATGTGTGTTCTTTCCACAAACCACACATGGATCAGCCAGTGGTCATTGCATGTGTGTTCTTTTCCACAAACCACATGTGGATCCACCAGTGGTCATTGCATGTGTGTTATTTCCACAAACCACATATGGATCAACCAGAGTCATTGCGTGTGTGTTCTTTCCACTAACCACATGGATCAACCACTAGAGTCATTGCATGTGTGTTCTTTCCACAAACAACCTATGGATCAACTAGTGGTCATTGCATGTGTGTTCTTTTCACAAACCACACATGGATCAACCACTGGTCATTGCATGTGTTCTTTCCTCAAACCACATGTGGATCCACCAAGTCATTGCATGTGTTATTTCCAAAAACCACACATGGATCAACCACTAGAGTCATTGCATGTGTGTTCTTTCCACAAACCACCTATGGATCAACCACTAGTGGTCATTGCATGTGTGTTCTTTTCACAAACCACACATGGATCTACCACTAGAGTCATCGCATGTGTTGATTTCCACAAACCACACATGGATCAACCACTACAGTCATTTCATGTGTGTTATTTCCACAAACCACACATGGATCAACCACTAGAGTCATTGCATCTGTGTTCTTATACTAAACCAACACTAGAGTCATTGCATGTGTGTTCATTTAACAAAACACACCTGGATCCACCACTGTCATTGCATGTGTGTTCTTTCAACAAACCACACATGGATCAACCACTAGAGTCATTGCATGTGTCTTCTTTCCACAAATAACGATGGATCAACCAGTGGTCATTGCATGTGTGTTCTTTTCTAGAAACAACCTATGGATAACCTAGTGGTCATTAGTGTGTTTCGGACTCATTGCATGTGTGTTCTTTCCACAAATAACGATGGATCAACCAGTGGTCATTGCATGTGTGTTCTTTTCTAGAACCTATGGATAACTAACCTAGTGGTCATTGCATGTGTGTTCTTTTCACAAACCACACATGTATCAACCACTAAAGTCATTGCATGTGTGTTCTTTCCAGAAACCACACATGGATCAACCACTTGAGTCATTGTGTGTGTGTTATTTCCACAAACCACATATGGATCAACCAGTGGTCATTACATGTGTGTTCTCTTCCATAAACCACTTATGGATCCATTACAGTCATTGCATGTGTGTTATTTCCACAAACCACACATGGATCAACCACTAGAGTCATTGCATGTGTGTTCTTATACTAAAACCACCAACACTAGAGTCATTGCATGTGTGTTCTTTTCACAAACCACATGGGTCCACCAGACTCATTGCATGTGTGTTCTTTTCCACAAAACATACATGGATCAACCACTAGTGGTCATTGCATGTGTGTTCTTTCCACAAACCACATATGGATCAACAAGTGGTCATTGCATGTGTGTTCTCTTCCTAAACCACTATGGATCCACTACAGTCATTGCATGTGTGTTATTTCCATGAACCACACATGGATCAACCACTAGAGTCATTGCATGTTTGTTCTTTTACAAACCACAAACCAGCACTAGAGTAATTGCATGTGTGTTCTTTCCACAAACCATACATGGATCCACTAGACTCATTGCATGTGTGTTCTTTTCCCCAAACCACACATGGATCAACCAGTGGTCATTGCATGTGTGTTCTTTTCACAAACCACATGTGGACCCACTAGAGTCATTGCATGTGTGTTCTTATCCACAAACAACACATCGATCCACTAGACGTCATTGCATGTGTGTTCTTTTGACAAACCACATGGATCCACCAGTGGTCATTGCATGTGTGTTCTTTTCACAAACCACACATGGATCAACCAGTGGTCATTGCATGTGTGTTCTTTCCACAAACCACATGGATCAACCAGTGGTCATTGCATGTGTGTTCTTTCCACAAACCACATATGGATCAACCAGAGTCATTGCATGTGTGTTCTTTCCACAAACCACACATGGATCAACCACTAGAGTCATTGCATGTGTGTTCTTTTCCACAAACAACTTATGGATCAACCAGTGGTCATTGCATGTGTGTTCTTACAACAAAACACACATGGAACAACAACTATTGTCATTGCATGTGTGTATTTCCACAAACCACGCATGGATCAACCACTAGAGTCATTGCATGTGTGTTATTTCCACAAACCACATGGATCAACCACTAGAGTCATTGCATGTGTGAGTCATTGCATCTGTGTTCTTTCCACAAACCACACATGGATCAACCACTAGAGTCATTGCATGTGTGTTATTTCCACAAACCACACATGGATCAACCACTAGAGTTATTGCAAGTGTGTTATTTCCACAAACCACATGGATCAACCACTAGAGTCATTGCATGTGTGTTGTTCACAAACCACACATGCATCAACCACTAGAGTCATTGCATGTGTGTTCTTATACAAACCAACACTAGAGTCATTGCATGTGTGTTTTTTCACAAACCACACATGGATCCACCAGTCATTGCATGTGTGTTCTTTCCACAAACCACATGGATCAACCACTAGTGGTCATTGCATGTGTTCTTTCCACAAACCACATATGGATCAACCAGTGGTCATTACATGTGTGTTCTCTTCCATAAACCACTTATGGATCCATTACAGTCATTGCATGTGTGTTATTTCCACAAACCACACATGGATCAACCACTAGAGCCATTGCATGTGTGTTCTTATACTAAAACCAACACTAGAGTCATTGCATATGTGTTCTTTCACAAACCACATGGATCCACCACTGTCATTGCATGTGTGTTCTTTCCACAAACCACACATGGATCAACCACTAGTGGTCATTGCATGTGTGTTCTTTCCACAAACCACATATGGATCAACCAGTGGTCATTGCATGTGTGTTCTCTTCCATAAACCACTTATGGATCCATTACAGTCATTGCATGTGTGTTATCCATGAACCACACATGGATCAACCACTAGATTCATTGCATGTTTGTTCTTATACTAAACCCACAACCCAGCAGTAGAGTCATTGCAAGTGTGGTCTTTTCCACAAACCATACATGGATCCACTAGACTCATTGCATGTGTGTTCTTTCCACAAATAACTGATGGATCAACCAGTGGTCATTGCATGTGTGTTCTTTTCATAAACCACATGTGGACACACTAGAGTCATTGCATGTGTGTTCTTGTACTAAAACAAGCACTAGAGTCATTGCATGTGTGTTATCCACAAACCACACATGGATCCACCACTGTCATTGCGTGTGTGTTCTTTTCACAAACCACACAAGGATCCACCATTGTCATTGCATGTGTGTTCTTTCCACAAACCACACATGGATCAGCCAGTGGTCATTGCATGTGTGTTCTTTTCCACAAACCACATGTGGATCCACCAGTGGTCATTGCATATGTGTTATTTCCACAAACTACATATGGATCAACCAGAGTCATTGCGTGTGTGTTCTTTCCACTAACCACACATGGATCAACCACTAGAGTCATTGCATGTGTGTTCTTTTCCACAAACAACCTATGGATCAACTAGTGGTCATTGCATGTGTGTTCTTTTCACAAACCACACATGGATCAACTAGTGGTCATTGCATGTGTGTTCTTTTCCTCAAACCACATGTGGATCCACCAGTGGTCATTGCATGTGTGTTATTTCCACAAACCACATATGGATCAACCAAGTCATTGCATGTGTGTTCTTTCCAAAAACCACACATGGATCAACCACTAGAGTCATTGCATGTGTGTTCTTTTCACAAACCACATGTATCTACCACGAGAGTCCTCGCATTTCTTGATTTCCACAAACAACAAATGTATCAACCACTACAGTCATTTCATGTGTGTTATTTCCACAAACCACACATGGATCAACCACTAGAGTCATTGCATCTGTGTTCTTATACTAAACCAACACTAGAGTCATTGCATGTGTGTTCTTTTCACAAACCACACATGGATCCACCACTGTCATTGCATGTGTGTTCTTTCAACAAACCACACATGGATCAACCACTAGAGTCATTGCAGGTGTGTTATTTCCTCATTGCATGTGTGTTCTTTTCCACAAATAACCGATGGATCAACCAGTCATTGCATGTGTGTTCTTTCTAGAAACAACCTATGGATAACCTAGTGGTCATTGCATGTGTGTTCTCTTCCGCACTTCATTGCATGTGTGTTCTTTTCCACAAATAACTGATGGATCAACCAGTGGTCATTGCATGTGTGTTCTTTTCTAGAAACAACCTATGGATAACCTAGTGGTCATTGCATGTGTGTTCTTTTCACAAACCACACATGTATCAACCACTAAAGTCATTGCATGTGTGTTATTTCCACAAACCACACATGGATCTACCACTAGATTCATTGCATGTGTGTTATTTCCACAAACCACACATGGATCAACCACTAAAGTCATTGCATGTGTGTTCTTTCCACAAACCACACATGGATCAACCACTAGAGTCATTGCATGTGTGTTCTTATACTAAAACCAACACTAGAGTCATTGCATGTGTGTTCTTTTCACAAACCACACATGGATCAAACACTAGAGTCATTGCATGTGTGTTCTTTCCACAAACCACACATGGATCAACCACTAGAGTCATTGCATGTGTGTTCTTATACTAAAACCAACACTAGATTCATTGCATGTGTGTTCTTTTCACAAACCACACATGGATCCACCACTGTCATTGCGTGTGTGTTCTTTCCACAAACCACACATGGATCAACTACTAGTGGTCATTGCATGTGTGTTCTTTCCACAAACCACATATGGATCAATCAGTGGTCATTGCATGTGTGTTCTTTTCCATAAACCACTTATGGATCTATTGCATTCATTGCATGTGTGTTATTTCCACAAACCACACATGGATCAACCACTAGAGTCATTGCATGTTTGTTCTTATACCAAAACCACAAACCAGCACTAGAGTCATTGCATGTGTGTTCTTTTCCACAAACCATACATGGATCCACTAGACTCATTGCATGTGTGTTCTTGTCCACAAATATCTGAAGGATCAACCACTGTTCATTGCATGTGTGTTGTTTTCACAAACCACATGTGGACCCACTAGAGTCATTGCATGTGTGTTCTTATACTAAAACACTAGCACTAGAGTCATTGCAGTGTGTTCTATCCACAAACCACACATGGATCCACCACTATCATTGCATGTGTGTTCTTTTCACAAACCACACATGGATCAACCAGTGGTCATTGCATGTGTGTTCTTTTCCACAAACCACATGTGGATCCACCAGTGGTCATTGCATGTGTGTTATTTCCACAAACCACATATGGATCAACCAGAGTCATTGCATGTGTGTTCTTTCCACAAACCACACATGGATCAACCACTAGAGTCATTGCATGTGTGTTCTTTTCTAGAAACAACCTATGGATCAACTAGTTGTCATTGCATGTGTGTTCTTTTCCACAAACCACATGTGGATCCACCAGTGGTCATTGCATGTGTGTTATTTCCACAAACCACATATGGATCAACCAGAATCATTGCATGTGTGTTCTTTCCCAAAACCACACATTGATCAACCACTAGAGTCATTGCATGTGTGTTCTTTTCCAGAAACAACCTATGGATAACCTAGTGGTCATTGCACGTGTGTTCTTTTCACAAACCACACATGGATCAACCACTAGAGTCATTGCATGTGTGTTATTTCCACAAACCACACATGGATCTACCACTAGAGTCATTGCATGCGTGTTATTTCCGCAAACCACACATGGATCAACCACTAGAGTAAGTGTGTGTGTGTTATTTCCACAAACCACATGGATCAACCACTAGAGTCATTGCATGTGTGTTCTTATACTAAAACCAACACTAGAGTCATTGCATGTGTGTTCTTTTCACAAACCACACATGGATCCACCACTGTCATTGCATGTGTGTTCTTTCCACAAACCACACATGGATCAACTACTAGTGGTCATTGCATGCGTGTTCTTTCCAAAAACCACATATGGATCAATCAGTGGTCATTGCATGTGTGTTCTTTTCCATAAACCACTTATGGCTCTATTACAGTCATTGCATGTGTGGTATTTCCACAAACCACACATGGATCAACCACTAGAGTCATTGCATACTTGTTCTTATACTAAAACCACAAACCAGCACTAGAGTCATTGCATGTGTGTTCTTTTCCACAAACCATACATGGATCCACTAGACTCATTGCATGTGTGTTCTTTTCACAAATAACTGATGGATCAACCACTGGTCATTGCATGTGTGTTCTTTTCACAAACCACATGTGGACCCACTAGAGTCATTGCATGTGTGTTCTTATACTAAAACTAGCACTAGAGTCATTGCATGTGTGTTCTATCCACTAACCACACATGGATCCACCACTATCATTGCATGTGTGTTCTTTTCACAAACCACACATGGATCCACCACTGTCATTGCATGTGTGTTCTTTCCACAAACCACACATGGATCAACCAGTGGTCATTGCATGTGTGTTCTTTTCCACAAACCACATGTGGATCCACCAGTGGTCATTGCATGTGTGTTATTTCCACAAACCACACATGGATCAACCACTAGAGTCATTGCATGTGTGTTATTTCCACAAACCACACATGGATCAACCAGTAGATTCATTGCATGTGTGTTCTTATACTAAAACCAACACTAGAGTCATTGCATGTGTGTTCTTTTCACAAACCACACATGGATCAAACACTAGAGTCATTGCATGTGTGTTCTTTTCAACAAACCATACATGGATCCACTAGACTCATTGCATGTGTGTTCTTAAACCAACAACACTAGATTCATTGCATGTGTGTTCTTTTCACAAACCACACATGGATCCACCACTGTCATTGCGTGTGTGTTCTTTCCACAAACCACACATGGATCAACTACTAGTGGTCATTGCATTTGTGTTCTTTCCACAAACCACATATGGATCAATCAGTGGTCATTGCATGTGTGTTCTTTTCCATAAACCACTTATGGATCTGCATGTGTGTTATTTCCACAAACCACACATGGATCAACCACTAGAGTCATTGCATGTTTGTTCTTATACCAAAACCACAAACCAGCACTAGAGTCATTGCATGTGTGTTCTTTTCCACAAACCATACATGGATCCACTAGACTCATTGCATGTGTGTTCTTTTCCACAAATAACTGATGGATCAACCACTGGTCATTGCATGTGTGTTGTTTTCACAAACCACATGTGGACCCACTAGAGTCATTGCATGTGTGTTCTTATACTAAAACTAGCACTAGAGTCATTGCATGTGTGTTCTATCCACAAACCACACAAGGATCCACCACTATCATTGCATGTGTGTTCTTTTCAAAAACCACACATGGATCAACCAGTGGTCATTGCATGTGTGTTCTTTTCCACAAACCACATGTGGATCCACCAGTGGTCATTGCATGTGTGTTATTTCCACAAACCACATATGGATCAACCAGAGTCATTGCATGTGTGTTCTTTCCACAAACCACACATGGATCAACCACTAGAGTCATTGCATGTGTGTTCTTTTCTAGAAACAACCTATGGATCAACTAGTGGTCATTGCATGTGTGTTATTTCCACAAACCACATATGGATCAACCAGAGTCATTGCATGTGTGTTCTTTCCAAAAACCACACATTGATCAACCACTAGAGTCATTGCATGTGTGTTCTTTTCCAGAAACAACCTATGGATAACCTAGTGGTCATTGCACGTGTGTTCTTTTCACAAACCACACATGGATCAACCACTAGAGTCATTTCATGTGTGTTATTTCCACAAACCACACATGGATCTACAACTAGAGTCATTGCATGCGTGTTATTTCCACAAACCACACATGGATCAACCACTAGAGTCATTGTGTGTGTGTTATTTCCACAAACCACATGGATCAACCACTAGAGTAATTGCATGTGTGTTCTTATACTAAAACCAACACTAGAGTCATTGCATGTGTGTTCTTTTCACAAACCACACATGGATCCACCACTGTCATTGCATGTGTGTTCTTTCCACAAACCACACATGGATCAACTACTAGTGGTCATTGCATGTGTGTTCTTTCCACAAACCACATATGGATCAATCTGTGGTCATTGCATGTGTGTTCTTTTCCATAAACCACTTATGGCTCTATTACAGTCATTGCATGTGTGGTATTTCCACAAACCACACATGGATCAACCACTAGAGTCATTGCATGCTTGTTCTTATACTAAAACCACAAACCAGCACTTGAGTCATTGCATGTGTGTTCTTTTCCACAAACCATACATGGATCCACTAGACTCATTGCATGTGTGTTCTTTTCCATAAACAACTGATGGATCAACCAGTGGTCATTGCATGTGTGTTCTTTTCACAAATAACTGATGGATCAACCACTGGTCATTGCATGTGTGTTCTTTTCACAAACCACATGTGGACCCACTAGAGTCATTGCATGTGTGTTCTTATACTAAAACTAGCACTAGAGTCATTGCATGTGTGTTCTATCCACTAACCACACATGGATCCACCACTATCATTGCATGTGTGTTCTTTTCACAAACCACACATGGATCCACCAATGTCATTGCATGTGTGTTCTTTCCACAAACCACACATGGATCAACCAGTGGTCATTGCATGTGTGTTCTTTTCCACATGTGGATCCACCAGTGGTCATTGCATGAGTGTTATTTCCACAAACCACATATGGATCAACCAGAGTCATTGCATGTGTGTTCTTTCCACAAACCACACATGGATCAACCACTAGAGTCATTGCGTGTGTGTTCTTTTCCAGAAACAACCTATGGATCAACTAGTGGTCATTGCATGTGTGTTCTTTTCACAAACCACACATGGATCAACCAGTGGTCATTGCATGTGTGTTCTTTTCCACAAACCACATGTGGATCCACCAGTGGTCATTGCATGTGTGTTATTTCCACAAACCACACATGGATCAACCACTAGAGTCATTGCATGTGTGTTATTTCCACAAACCACACATGGATCAACCACTAGAGTCATTGCATGTGTGTTCTTTCCACAAACCACTCATGGATCAACCACTAGAGTCATTGCATGTGTGTTCTTATACTAAAACCAACACTAGAGTCATTGCATGTGTGTTCTTTTCACAAACCACACATGGATCAAACACTAGAGTCATTGCATGTGTGTTCTTTCCACAAACTACACATGGATCAACCACTAGAGTCATTGCATGTGTGTTCTTATACTAAAACCAACACTAGATTCATTGCATGTGTGTTTTTTTCACAAACCACACATGGATCCACCATTGTCATTGCGTGTGTGTTCTTTCCACAAACCACACATGGATCAACTACTAGTGGTCATTGCATGTGTGTTCTTTCCACAAACCACATATGGATCAATCAGTGGTCATTGCATGTGTGTTCTTTTCCATAAACCACTTATGGATCTATTACAGTCATTGCATGTGTGTTATTTCCACAAACCACACATGGATCAACCACTAGAGTCATTGCATGTTTGTTCTTATACCAAAACCACAAACCAGCACTAGAGTCATTGCATGTGTGTTCTTTTCCACAAACCATACATGAATCCACTAGACTCATTGCATGTGTGTTCTTTTCCACAAATAACTGATGGATCAACCACTGGTCATTGCATGTGTGTTGTTTTCACAAACCACATGTGGACCCACTAGAGTCATTGCATGTGTGTTCTTATACTAAAACTAGCACTAGAGTCATTGCATGTGTGTTGTATCCACAAACCACACATGGATCCACCACTACCATTGCATGTGTGTTCTTTTCACAAACCACACATGGATCCACCACTGTCATTGCATGTGTGTTCTTTCCACAAACCACACATGGATCAACCAGTGGTCATTGCATGTGTGTTGTTTTCCACAAACCACATGTGGATCCACCAGTGGTCATTGCATGTGTGTTATTTCCACAAACCACATATGGATGAACCAGAGTCATTGCATGTGTGTTCTTTCCACAAAGCACACATGGATCAACCACTAGAGTCATTGCATGTGTGTTCTTTTCTAGAAACAACCTATGGATCAACTAGTGGTCATTGCATGTGTGTTCTTTTCCACAAACCACATGTGGATCCACCAGTGGTCATTGCATGTGTGTTATTTCCACAAACCACATATGGATCAACCAGAGTCATTGCATGTGTGTTCTTTCCAAAAACCACACATTGATCAACCACTAGAGTCATTGCATGTGTGTTCTTTTCTAGAAACAACCTATGGATAACCTAGTGGTCATTGCATGTGTGTTCTTTTCACAAACCACACATGGATCAACCACTAGAGTCATTGCATGTGTGTTATTTCCACAAACCACACATGGATCAACCACTAGAGTCATTGCATGTGTGTTCTTTCCACAAACCACTCATGGATCAACCACTAGAGTCATTGCATGTGTGTTCTTATACTAAAACCAACACTAGAGTCATTGCATGTGTGTTCTTTTCACAAACCACACATGTATCAAACACTAGAGTCATTGCATGTGTGTTCTTTCCACAAACTACACATGGATCAACCACTAGAGTCATTGCATGTGTGTTCTTATACTAAAACCAACACTAGATTCATTGCATGTGTTTTTTTTTCACAAACCACACATGGATCCACCATTGTCATTGCGTGTGTGTTCTTTCCACAAACCACACATGGATCAACTACTAGTGGTCATTGCATGTGTGTTCTTTCCACAAACCACATATGGATCAATCAGTGGTCATTGCATGTGTGTTCTTTTCCATAAACCACTTATGGATCTATTACAGTCATTGCATGTGTGTTATTTCCACAAACCACACATGGATCAACCACTAGAGTCATTGCATGTTTGTTCTTATACCAAAACCACAAACCAGCACTAGAGTCATTGCATGTGTGTTCTTTTCCACAAACCATACATGGATCCACTAGACTCATTGCATGTGTGTTCTTTCCACAAATAACTGATGGATCAACCACTGGTCATTGCATGTGTGTTGTTTTCACAAACCACATGTGGACCCACTAGAGTCATTGCATGTGTGTTCTTATACTAAAACTAGCACTAGAGTCATTGCATGTGTGTTGTATCCACAAACCACACATGGATCCACCACTATCATTGCATGTGTGTTCTTTTCACAAACCACACATGGATCCACCACTGTCATTGCATGTGTGTTCTTTCCACAAACCACACATGGATCAACCATGGTCATTGCATGTGTTGTTTCCACAAACCACATTTGGTTCCAATAGCGGTCATTGCATGTGTGTTATTTCCACAAACCACATATGGATGAACCAGAGTCATTGCATGTGTGTTCTTTCCAAGCACACATGGATCAACCACTAGAGTCATTGCATGTGTGTTCTTTTCTAGAAACAACCTATGGATCAACTAGTGGTCATTGCATGTGTGTTCTTTTCCACAAACCACATGTGGATCCACCAGTGGTCATTGCATGTGTGTTATTTCCACAAACCACATATGGATCAACCAGAGTCATTGCATGTGTGTTCTTTCCAAAAACCACACATTGATCAACCACTAGAGTCATTGCATGTGTGTTCTTTTCTAGAAACAACCTATGGATAACCTAGTGGTCATTGCATGTGTGTTCTTTTCACAAACCACACATGGATCAACCACTAGAGTCATTGCATGTGTGTTATTTCCACAAACCACACATGGATCAACCACTAGAGTCATTGCATGTGTGTTCTTTCCACAAACCACTCATGGATCAACCACTAGAGTCATTGCATGTGTGTTCTTATACTAAAACCAACACTAGAGTCATTGCATGTGTGTTCTTTTCACAAACCACACATGTATCAAACACTAGAGTCATTGCATGTGTGTTCTTTCCACAAACTACACATGGATCAACCACTAGAGTCATTGCATGTGTGTTCTTATACTAAAACCAACACTAGATTCATTGCATGTGTTTTTTTTTCACAAACCACACATGGATCCACCATTGTCATTGCGTGTGTGTTCTTTCCACAAACCACACATGGATCAACTACTAGTGGTCATTGCATGTGTGTTCTTTCCACAAACCACATATGGATCAATCAGTGGTCATTGCATGTGTGTTCTTTTCCATAAACCACTTATGGATCTATTATAGTCATTGCATGTGTGTTATTTCCACAAACCACACATGGATCAACCACTAGAGTCATTGCATGTTTGTTCTTATACCAAAACCACAAACCAGCACTAGAGTCATTGCATGTGTGTTCTTTTCCACAAACCATACATGGATCCACTAGACTCATTGCATGTGTGTTCTTTTCCACAAATAACTGATGGATCAACCACTGGTCATTGCATGTGTGTTGTTTTCACAAACCACATGTGGACCCACTAGAGTCATTGCATGTGTGTTCTTATACTAAAACTAGCACTAGAGTCATTGCATGTGTGTTGTATCCACAAACCACACATGGATCCACCACTATCATTGCATGTGTGTTCTTTTCACAAACCACACATGGATCCACCACTGTCATTGCATGTGTGTTCTTTCCACAAACCACACATGGATCAACTAGTGGTCATTGCATTTGTGTTTTTTTCACAAACCACATGTGGATCCACCAGTGGTCATTGCATGTGTGTTATTTCCACAAACCACATATGGATGAACCAGAGTCATTGCATGTGTGTTCTTTCCACAAAGCACACATGGATCAACCACTAGAGTCATTGCATGTGTGTTCTTTTCTAGAAACAACCTATGGATCAACTAGTGGTCATTGCATGTGTGTTCTTTTCCACAAACCACATGTGGATCCACCAGTGGTCATTGCATGTGTGTTATTTCCACAAACCACATATGGATCAACCAGAGTCATTGCATGTTTGTTCTTTCCAAAACAAACAAATTGATCAACCACTAGAGTCATTGCATGTGTGTTCTTTTCTAGAAACAACCTATGGATAACCTAGTGGTCATTGCATGTGTGTTCTTTTCACAAACCACACATGGATCAACCACTAGAGACATTGCATGTGTGTTATTTCCACAAACCACACATGGATCTACCACTAGAGTCATTGCATGCGTGTTATTTCCACAAACCACACATGGATCAACCACTAGAGTCATTGCATGTGTGTTCTTTCCACAAACCACACATGGATCAACCACTAGAGTCATTGCATGTGTGTTCTTATACTAAAACCAACACTAGACTCATTGCATGTGTGTTCTTTTCACAAACCACACATGGATCCACCACTGTCATTGCATGTGTGTTCTTTCCACAAACCACACATGGATCAACTACTAGTGTTCATTTCATGTGTGTTCTTTCCACAAACCACATATGGATCAATCAGTGGTCATTGCATGTGTGTTCTTTTCCATAAACCACTTATGGCTCTATTACAGTCATTGCATGTGTAGTATTTCCACAAACCACAAATGGATCAACCACTAGAGTCATTGCATGCTTGTTCTTATACTAAAACCACAAACCAGCACTAGAGTCATTGCATGTGTGTTCTTTTCCACAAACCATACATGGATCCACTAGACTCATTGCATGTGTGTTCTTTTCCATAAACAACTGATGGATCAACCAGTGGTCATTGCATGTTTGTTCTTTTCTCAAATAACTGATGGATCAACCACTGGTCATTGCATGTGTGTTCTTTTCACAAACCACATGTGGACCCACTAGAGTCATTGCATGTGTGTTCTTATACTAAAACTAGCACTAGAGTCATTGCATGTGTGTTCTATCCACAAACCACACATGGATCCACCACTATCATTGCATGTGTGTTCTTTTCACAAACCACACATGGATCCACCACTGTCATTGCATGTGTGTTCTTTCAACAAACCACACATGGATCAACCAGTGGTCATTGCATGTGTGTTCTTTTCCACAAATCACATGTGGATCCACCAGTGGTCATTGCATGTGTGTTATTTCCACAAACCACATATGGATCAACCGGAGTCATTGCATGTGTGTTCTTTCCACAAACCACAAATGGATCAACCACTAGAGTCATTGCATGTGTGTTCTTTTCCAGAAACAACCTATGGATCAACTAGTGGTCATTGCATGTGTGTTCTTTTCACAAACCACACATGGATCAACCAGTGGTCATTGCATGTGTGTTCTTTTCCACAAACCACATGTGGATCCACCAGTGGTCATTGCATGTGTGTTATTTCCACAAACCACGTATGGATCAACCAGAGTCATTGCATGTGTGTTCTTTCCAAAAACCACACATGGATCAACCACTAGAGTCATTGCATGTGTGTTCTTTCCAGAAACAACCTATGGATAACCTAGTGGTCATTGCATGTGTGTTCTTTTCACAAACCACACATGGATCAACCACTAGAGTCATTGCATGTGTGTTATTTCCACAAACCACACATGGATCTACCACTAGAGTCATTGCATGTGTGTTATTTCCACAAACCACACATCGATCAACCACTAGAGTCATTGCATGTGTGTTCTTTCCACAAACCACACATGGATCAACCACTAGAGTCATTGCATGTGTGTTCTTATACTAAAACCAACACTAGAGTCATTGCATGTGTGTTCTTTTCACAAACCACACATGGATCAACCACTAGAGTCATTGCATGTGTGTTCTTTCCACAAACCACACATGGATCAACCACTAGAGTCATTGCATGTGTGTTCTTATACTAAAACCAACACTAGATTCATTGCACGTGTGTTCTTTTCACAAACCACACATGGATCCACCACTGTCATTGCGTGTGTGTTCTTTCCACAAACCACACATGGATCAACTACTAGTGGTCATTGCATGTGTGTTCTTTCCACAAACCACATATGGATCAATCAGTGGTCATTGCATGTGTGTTCTTTTCCATAAACCACTTATGGATCTATTACAGTCATTGCATGTATGTTATTTCCACAAACCACACATGGATCAACGACTAGAGTCATTGCATGTTTGTTCTTATATTAAAACCACAAACCAGCACTAGAGTCATTGCATGTGTGTTCTTTTCCACACACCATACATGGATCCACTAGACTCATTGCATGTGTGTTATTTTCCACAAATAACTGATGGATCAACCACTGGTCATTGCATGTGTGTTCTTTTCACAAACCACATCTGGACCCACTAGAGTCATTGCATGTGTGTTCTTATACTAAAACTAGCACTAGAGTCATTGCATGTGTGTTCTATCCACAAACCACACATGGATCCACCAATATCATTGCATGTGTGTTCTTTTCACAAACCACACATGGATCCACCACTATCATTGCATGTGTGTTCTTTCCACAAACCACACATGGATCAACCAGTGGTCATTGCATGTGTGTTCTTTTTCCACAAATCACATGTGGATCCACTAGTGGTCATTGCATGTGTGTTATTTCCACAAACCACATATGGATCAACCAGAGTCATTGCATGTGTGTTCTTTCCACAAACCACACATGGATCAACCACTAGAGTCATTGCATGTGTGTTCTTTTCCAGAAACAACCTATGGATCAACTAGTGGTCATTGCATGTGTGTTCTTTTCACAAACCACACATGGATCAACCAGTGGTCATTGCATGTGTGTTCTTTTCCACAAACCACATGTGGATCCACAGTGGTCATTGCATGTGTGTTATTTCCACAAACCACATATGGATCAACTAGAGTCATTGCATGTGTGTTCTTTCCAAAAACCACACATGGATCAACCACTAGAGTCATTGCATGTGTGTTCTTTTCCAGAAACAACCTATGGATAACCTAGTGGTCATTGCATGTGTGTTCTTTTCACAAACCACACATGGATCAACCACTAGAGTCATTGCATGTGTGTTATTTCCACAAACCACACATGGATCTACCACTAGAGTCATTGCATGCGTGTTATTTCCACAAACCACACATGGATCAACCACTAGAGTCATTGCATGTGTGTTCTTATACTAAAACCAACAATAGAGTCATTGCATGTGTGTTCTTTTCACAAACCACACATGGATCCACCACTGTCATTGCATGTGTGTTCTTTCCACAAACCACACATGGATCAACTACTAGTGGTCATTGCATGTGTGTTCTTTCCACAAACCACGTATGGATCAATCAGTGGTCATTGCATGTGTGTTCTTTTCCATAAACCACTTATGGCTCTATTACAGTCATTGCATGTGTGGTATTTCCACAAACCACACATGGATCAACCACTAGAGTCATTGCATGCTTGTTCTTATACTAAAACCACAAACCAGCACTAGAGTCATTGAATGTGTGTTCTTTTCCACAAACAATAAATGGATCCACTAGACTCATTGCATGTGTGTTCTTTTCCATAAACAACCGATGGATCAACCAGTGGTCATTGCATGTGTGTTCTTTTCACAAACCACATGTGGACCCACCAGAGTCATTGCATGTGTGTTCTTATACTAAAACTAGCACTAGAGTCATTGCATGTGTGTTCTATCCACAAACCACACATGGATCCACCAGTGTCATTGCATGTGTGTTCTATCCACAAACCACACATGGATCCACCACTGTCATTGCATGTGTGTTCTTTCCACAAACCACACATGGATCAACCAGTGGTCATTGCATGTGTGTTCTTTTCCACAAACCACACATGGATCCACCAGTGATCATTGCATGTATGTTATTTCCACAAACCACATATGGATCAACCAGAGTCATTGCATGTGTGTTCTTTCCACAAACCACAGATGGATTAACCACTAGAGTCATTGCATGTGTGTTCTTGTCCGCAAACAACCTATGGATCAACTAGTGGTCATTGCATGTGTGTTCTTTTCACAAACCACACATGGATCAACCACTAGAGTCATTGCATGTGTGTTATTTCCACAAACCACAAATGGATCAACCAATAGAGTCATTGCATGTGTGTTATTTCCACAAACAAACATCGATCAACCACTAGAGTCATTGCATGTGTGTTCTTTCCACAAACCACACATGGATCAACCACTAGAGTCATTGCATGTGTGTTATTTCCACAAACCACACATGGATCAACCACTAGAGTCTTTGCATGTGTGTTATTTCCACAAAACGCACATGGATCAACCACTAGAGTCATTGCATGTGTGTTATTTCCACAAACCACACATGCATCAACTGCTAGAGTCATTGCATGTGTGTTATTTCCACAAACCACACATGGATCAACCACTAGAGTCATTGCATGTGTGTTTTTATACTAAAACCAACACTAGAGTCATTGCATGTGTGTTCTTATACTAAAACTAGCACTAGAGTCATTGCATGTGTGTTCTTTCCACAAACCACACATGGATCAACCACTAGTGGTCATTGCATGTGTGTTATTTCCACAAACCACATATGGATCAACCAGTGGTCATTGCATGTGTGTTCTTTTCCATAAACCACTTATGAATCCATTACAATCATTGCATGTTTGTTATTTCCAGAAACGACACATGGATCAACCACTAGAGTCATCGCATGTTTGTTCTTATACTAAAACCACAAACCTGCAATAGAGTCATTGCATGTGTGTTCTTTTCCACAAACCATACATGGACACACTAGAATCATTGCATGTGTGTTCTTTTCCACAAACAACTGATGGATCAACCAATCGTCATTGCATGTGTGTTCTTTTCACAAACCACATGTGGACCCACTAGAGTCATTGCATGTGCGTTCTTATACTAAAACTAGCACTAGAGTCATTGCATGTGTGTTCTATCCACAAACCACACATGGATCCACCACTGTCATTGCATGTGTGTTCTTTTCAGAAACCACACATGGATGCACCACTGTCATTGCATGTGTGTTCTTTCCACAAACCACACATGGATCAACCAGTGGTCATTGCATGTGTGTTCTTTTCACAAACTACATGTGGACTCACTAGAGTCATTTCATGTGTGTTCTTATACTAAAACTAGCACTAGAGTCAATGCATGTGTGTTCTTATACTAAAACTAGCACTAGAGTCATTGCATGTGTGTTCTATCCACAAACCACACATGGATCCACCACTGTCATTGCATGTGTGTTCTTTTCACAAAGCACACATGGATCCACCACTGTCATTGCATGTGTGTTCTTTCGACAAAGCACACATGGATCAACCAGTGATCATTGCATGTGTGTTCTTTTCCACAAACCACACATGGATCCACCAGTGGTCATTGCATGTGTGTTCTTTCCAGAAACCACATATGGATCAACCAGAGTCATTGCATGTGTGTTATTTCCACAAACCACATATGGATCCACTAGACTCATTGCATGTGTGTTCTTTTCCACAAACAACTTATGGATCAACCAGTGGTCATTGCATGTGTGTTCTTTTCACAAATCACACATGGATCAACCACTAGAGTCATTGCATGTGTGTTATTTCCACAAACCACACATGGATCAACCACTAGAGTCATTGCATGTGTGTTATTTCCACAAACCACACATGGATCAACCACTAGAGTCATTGCATGTGTGTTATTTCCACAAACCACACATGGATCAACCACTAGAGTCATTGCATGTGTGTTCTTATACTAAAACCAACACTAGAGTCATTGCATGTGTGTTCTTTTCACAAACCACACATGGATCCACCACTGTCATTGCATGTGTGTTCTTTCCACAAACCACACATGGATCAACCACTAGTGGTCATTGCATGTGTGTTCTTTCCAAAAACCACATATGGATCAACCAGTGGTCATTGCATGTGTGTTCTTTTCCATAAACCACTTATGGATCCATTACAGTCATTGCATGTGTGTTATTTCCACAAACCACACATGGATCAACTACTAGAGTCATTGCATGTTTGTTCTTATACTAAAACCACAAATGGATCCATTTGAGTCATTTCATGCTTGTTCTTATAGTAAAACTAGCACTGCCCGCCAATGGATCCACCGTTAGACCGAGTCTTCTAGAAGGCACGCCATAACACAGTTGTTCTGCTTGACGATTATTACATATCGTTCGATTGGGGCGCTTGGACGATTGGGATGGTCTTCGCGAGAGCGATCCTCGAGTAGGATGTTCTGTGGCATGATTGACCACGCTTGCTGTGGACAAACTGGCATGTTGCGAGTGTTACGACTCACGAGTTCAGTGGGCCATATCCCAGTGTCACGTCCCCGTTACTTCTCTTCCTCCCCGTACTTCTCTTCCTTCCCCTCGAAGCCACTTTCCCCACTTCACTTCCATCCTGTCGTAGCCGCAAGCCTACGACATCCACCAATTCTCTGATCACTACCTTCATGGTAAGAAATCATTTTACAAGGATTTGAACTTATCCTACAGATTCCTGCTATTCGCCAATCTAACTTCTGATCTTTTTTTCTGATTTCTCGACAAACTTCAGATGTGGCAGATGTGGGAGCCCAAGAATCTGGAGATCCTCGTGTGCAGCTTCGCAACAGCGTTCCCGCTCGTGTGCTCCCACCCAGGATGCTTTCGCCGTTACTCCTACCGCAAGCTCCCGCTCCACGAGCTCGCGTGCCCGCAGTAGCGGCGCCTGCGAGCGGCTACAACTACCGGCCGCCGCGAGCTCGTCGTCCACCTTGCAGATGGGCACTTGATCGAAGTGATTAGGATCTTGTACGGGCAAGCCCAACTGCTCCAAGAGCAGGTGCCGTTCACTGAATCGGCACGCCACCTGCTAATTTTCCAGGGGGATGGCTCTGTTTTTGTCCTGACCATCACCGCCGGTGTTCTGGGAACTAGAGTCAGGCCCACCGTCGTGGGTGCCGTATGCGTCAGGTCGGTCTCATGCGCCTGGCCCGTATACACGGTGCGCATGTGGGCGAACGCCCATCCACCGTCGTCGGATAGTATTCTTGTGCTAGCCGAGGCGTACCGACTGCGGATCGGGAGGTGGAGTATGTGGACCTAAGGTCGATCCTATGCGTGCCATCTCAGTACGTTGTCAGTGCTGGACCGAACAAGCAGATGCATTTCTACATTTGTATCGAGAAGACCGACAGGCAAATGTAGTACTTGTGCTGTCGTTACTATTAGACTTAAGCGATGCTTCTCACGTGCTTAGAGCATACGTGTTGTGCGAATGTACCCCGCTTGTAGTTTTCAGTACTCCTTAATACTTCGACGAGTTATTATATTGGTCCAATCAGCTTGCTGTTGTCATGTTGCAAAGTCCGCTTGCTCTGGACAGACCGGCTATACCGTGTGCTCCCGCTCCCGCATGTCAGTGTCACGTGTTAGGGCCCACCGCTAGTGTCCTTCCCCTCGAAGCCACTGTCCCAACTTCTCTTCCATCCTGCCACTCCCGTCCGATGGTTGTAATCTGATGATTTTCGTTGGATTGTTTACAAGTAATCTACGTTGATAATGCAACATGCCAATGGCACAAACACAATTTCTAAAGTGGAAGCACTCACATGCTGCTATTGCACATATTTCTCAATATAGCTCGACAAACACATTACAATAATTGTACTTGCATTAAACACAACCAACCTAAACAACATCTAAACCCACATCACACCGCTGTCGTCGGAGTCCACCTCGATTGGTGACACCACCGTGCCCTTCCCGGCGACATCCACTCCCGCCCGTGGCTTGCCCTTCACCAAGGAGGCAACAATGGCGTTCTACACAGCTTCATCCCTGTCGTCCTCCACATCGGAATCGACAATGACGAAGGTGACGGGGTTGGCATGGACCGAGCGCCGTCGCGCCTGGCGGCTCCTGGTCGAGCTCGGCCTTGCATCAGTCCTTCTACGGTAGGAGGGCCAAGCTTGCATATGTAGCATCGCTCCTCACAAGAAACCCGGGCCATTTGATACTGCGACGGTAGGATCTTGGGGTGGATCCGCCGCGACGAGCCCTACCGGAAGCGGTAGAGCGGATGGATCTGCCGGCGCGAGCCATGACAAGTTCCTAGGAGGGAGTAAGATTGTGGGCCAGGGGTGTCTGGTTCCTGAGCAAGACCTCCTAGTGATTTGTACGCGGGCAAGGTACCAAAAAATTTCGTCCAATGCGCGCGACAGGGCTTTTGAACCGCGAAGGCGCGTGTTTTTTTTGACAAGTCCACATGCTAGGTCCCCCACTTGTCAGCCGAATGTGGACGGTAGGATTCTGCCCGAGTTATTAAGTAGGGATAAATCACGCTTCACCACTACCCTGACATCCAAAGGCTCCTCTTTCCTCTGCCCTCGCTCCCCTCGCTCATGGCTCGCAGCTCGTGCAGTTTGTCTCGGGCGGAATTAGGGTCGGCTCAACACCGTCAGGCGGGTGCCCCCATCAGGTACCGGAGGGCGCCCTACAATTACTACCCCGATATGCTGTGTTTGTGTGGTGAGAAGATGCCGAGATGGATTTCGTGGACCGATGAAAATACTGCAGGAAAATTCAGCAACTGCAACATCAGAGCGGTAAGTTCCTACTATAGGTACAATGGTAACTCAGATCCGGAAAGCATAATGTAATTCTTTTTTTGTTTCCTTCGATCTACTACGCAGGAAGGGAGGGGGACTGGCTGTGACAAGTTTGTGTGGATCGAAAAGCCACTGACAGGTTTTCACAGAGAGCTTGTTCAGGATCTGCGTTATGCTGTGTGGGACAAGAAAGAGGAGATTCGTGCGATGGAGCGAGAGATCTGGGAGCTTCCCTAGGTGCAAGGGAGGCAGGGCAGGGAGGTGGTGAGATAGACGGGCTCAAGATTATGCCAGATAGTGGACACAATTTCCTCATTATCTAGGCATTATCTGTTGCATTTGAAGTTTATGTTGCCATGTCGTTGTCCAGCAGCTGAAATAAGTTGCTGCCTCGTGGAGTGTAGCGGCCAGCTTAAGAAATTGTTTTCCAGCCCAGAAACTTATCATAAGTGTAATGCCAACACCAGGGATTTATTAAGAGCCTATAAATAAATCATGTCTGTGCCACTAACATCCATCGATTTTGGAGAGGATTTAACCGCTCAGCTATCGCGATTGTTCAGATAGTAGTGGCACAGTCACAGTTTTGGATTCAACTAGTGGCCTCGGCCGTATCAAATCCTAAAGTCGCGATACATTTTACTCCGAGTACGGGAGGCAGATTATTTCGGCCGACAAGTTCCATGCACATAGCTCTAGAGTTTAACCGAACTACATATATAGGTTCAAGTTCAATACATCATTAGGCTACTACACTGCTAGCCCTCTTTCTCTGCTTGGGTGCCAACTTTCTTCCTCTTTCCTTCATGTCCACTGGCTTCTTCATCTCCAGCCTTCTTCCTCTTCCTGGGTGCGAATTTTCTTACCTTCACGTACCCTGCATCTCCGGGCCAAGGGAAGTCAGGCCAATCAACACCAGAATCTTGTCCGGCATCATCACTCCACTCGTTTTGGTTTTCTTCCCGCAGCAAAATCCGAGTCGGTGTCTTGTTTCTTACCTTGCGCTTCTGTAAAATAACGGTACATGGATTACTACCTTATATCTAGACTATAAACAATTTTTGTGTGAATGTACCATGTCATACCTAGGTTTGGGAGCATTAAGGGACATCCAGTGCTCTATGGCCTATAAGATGGCGGTCTTGCATCTGTTTTGCCCTTCTTTGTAGCGTAAAGCGAACCCTTCTTCTCGAGAAAATTCTTAAACCTATTCACCGGGTCTTCCTCTGCCCTTTTGTGGCTGGTGGCAAAGCTCGAAAGGCAGTTGGACTTGAGGCCACCGAGATGGGTGCGTACATGGCTCGATGGATCCAGCATACGCAGCTATGAACTTTTCCATAGAGTAGTAGTCTGACAAATACTGATCCAAATGTGGTAGAGTTCTTTTCTTCACCAAGAAGGCTAAGGCGTGGTCACAAGGTTTCCCGGTATGCTGCCACTCTAAGCAGGTGCATTCTCGCAGCTGGATGTTCACAACATCCCTTTTGCCACTCTTGGACATATCGACCACCTCATAGCTTTTGCTGGTTGATGGGAGAACCTTAAGATGAGCAAGTCCTCGGCTTCTCTTGTGCAGTTGCTGTACAACTGGCGGTAGCATATGTCCTCTAAGTCTCCTATCGATCTCTCTCCTTATATTTAACAACTTCATGATCATACCACGTATGCTATCCATCAAGATATGAACAGGACGCACTTTTATGTCCTTCACCCTGTTATTCAGGCATTCTGCAAGGTTGTTGTTTATGTAATCAACTTTGATGTCAGGGTTGAATTGAATCCTCTTCCATAGCTGCGAATGATGGATGGATAAGTACTCTGGAAGTTCAGGGGCTTCGGAAAAAATCTTGCTCATGAAATAATCACTGCTACTAGGTTTGTAAACTCTAGCAGCAGGAAACATGTAACAAAATACGCTGCCTGCATAGTGTGAGTACAAGTTGAGCATCATATGGGCATGGCATTCTCTACCTTCAGCTCGCGGGAACACCTCCTTCACTGCATTCGTCAGCCCTTTGCATGCATCCGTGGATATAGCCAATGGATCCATGTGGCCTATTGATCTCCTGAGCTGCCTCATAAACCAGACCTAGTTTTCCTCCGTTTCTGTTTCAAACAGCCCGAATGCCACTGGGAACATCCAGTTGTGACCATCAAGTGATGTGGCAGATGGCAGGTAGCCTTTCCATTTGCCAGTTAGGACAGTGCTGTCTACACTCAGATACAGCCTACAGCCGTCCTTGAATCCATCGATGCAAGGTTTAAGCGCCATGAAAAATCTTTTGAAATATATTTTACCACCTTCTAGTTCGGTGTCAATCTCCACAACACTCCCCAAACACCTAGCTTGTACCTCCGCCTTGAAGTTGTACAGCATCCTCAAGCTATTGGTCCAATCCCCGTGCAAGACCCCTAGAGCTTTCTCTTTACCTTTCCAAACCGTGTAATACAGAAGGACAATGTTTTATTTAGAACCGAGGCTAGTCTGAATATTCTTCGTGGTCTCCTTAGGGTTATCCTTTAGTATGGACATAGATTGCATAGCCACCCACTCCCTATCAGCCATTGAGGATTTCAGTTTGCTTCCTGTCGGACACATGTGTGGAGGGCCCATTACATTCACACGCAAGATTCATTTAAAAGATAAGCGGAGTCGACTAGTTGCCAGAAAGATATCGCACATCAATTGTAGTTATAGAGTGAAAAAAGAGAGAGAGAGTTCTAATGGTTTGCTACATTCATTGCCCCAGTACCCTAATTGCAGTCGACGCAGGTAAGGATCTTGCTGTGATCCTCCATGGACAATGTACCTCGGCCCGTCCATTCATCCAAGTTAACTTGCAAACGGCCTCATACCTCTCGGCAGAGTTCTTCAGTCGATAAACGTCGAACTCCCCCATGATACAAAAATGCCGGAATGACATCCTGAACTCATGCATGCTCCTGAACTCGGTGCTGACCGAAATTATAGGATACTCGTGGTCATGTTTCATTTCTTCTACTTCAACACCCAAATCATCGACTGGAATACCAGCCTCATCGTTAAGTTCCTCGTCTATTTCATCATCACCAGATTCTTGATCCTCTCTGCTCGCTTCTTCATCGATTCAGAATCTTCGCCATCGTCTCTAATGCCTAGTATTGCACATCATATTGACTCCCATGGGTGGGGATGCACCATCGTCTCCACCGGATGGACAGAACATTGCCCAGTCCACCTCACCGCAACTCTGTTTTCTCCAAGACACTCGGTTGGTTCTGCTGCAACCACATGGGGTGGTCTTACGTTTGCACGCATCCTAGGTACTTGGTGGACAAACAGGATCGAATCAATTTCATCTTGAGTGTACAGAACCCTCTTGCTCTTCCTGTGTACATCCTCCTTCCCGATGTAATCTTTCCTGATGGTATCAGTAGGGCTTGACATCCGCGTTCCATTCCCCATCGAACTAGGCCTTTTGCTGCCGCTCTTGGGTGTGATCTCCTTACTGCCTCCCCTCACGGGTGTTGGCTCCAGGGTGCTGGCATTATTGCCTGACCTCTGTGGCGTGTTCTTCTTCGAATTATCCCTTTTGCTGCTACTATTGGGCGTGTTCTCCTTCGTGCTGGCATTATTGCCTAACCCCAGCGGCGTGTTCCGCTCCAAATTAGCCCTTTTGCTGCTACTATTGGGCATCTTCTCCTTCGTGCTGGCATTATTACCTGACCTCAGCGGCGTGTTCCGCTCCAAATTAGCCCTTTTGCTGCTACTATTGGGCGTGTTCTCCTTCGTGCTGGCATAATTCCCTGACAGCGACGTGTTCCGCTCCAAATTTGTGTTTTTTCTGCTCCCACTGGGTGTGGTAGCCTCCGTGATGGCCATCTTCGCATCTTTGCTACCACTCCTGGGAGTGTTCACCACCGTGCTAGCCCTCTTAGCATTTTTGCTGCTACCGTTCAGTGTGGCATTTTGACTGGATCTCAGGGGTGTACTCTGCGGCATGGTGCCTTTTGTCGTGCGACTCTTGGGTGTCCTCTTCTCTGGCATGCTCTCCTTGGTGACGTTCTTATTTGGGGTGCCCTTTCTAGGGATGCTCTTCCTGCTCCTCTTTATGATGCTCCTCTGTAAGACTCTCCTCTGTTCGAAGCCACTCTCAGTCGCACCAGCCCCAGTGATGCCATGGATCAAGTCATGTATGCCTTCTAAAAGTCCATCATCTCTATTGTCGAGTTCCAATTCCTCTCCAACCGTGAGCACTACCAAGTGGAAGTAAACTTCACCTCTATAATGTTTCCTTGTAAACGGTACGACTAAATCCCTGGTATCTTTCACTTTGATAGCCTTTTTGCTCCTGTAACCATAATATAACAAACGTGCTTCCTAGGAGGACCCCCACAACACCTTCACATGTAACGATGTCATCAGGTCAGATAACTCTACCATTTCAGGGTCGTATCTACCAAGGATTACATCAAACTCGTCATAGAATTTTTTTGTGCCATCATCTAATTTTGCAGTATAATCCGCGACACCGATACGAACAATTACTTTGCCATCATCAGGTTCTTCAGGATAGAAACCTCCGAGAGGTTCGAGAGATGGAGCGGCACCATCGACCAACCCCAATGCCACCGCCATCACCAGCGTCATCGTTAGCTGGATCAACCTCGGTGGAAGTATCAGGACCAGGAGCAAGGCGAGGGCCCTTAGCAGTGGGAGCTACATTACATGGTGGACAGGCATGACCCCTTCTAACGGCATCCACAATAGGATCAGCTGCTGCCATGCCACCTCGACGATCGGAGCGGTTCCCTAGCAGCGGTGTTTGAGTGCTAGTAGAGTCTGGACCATGAGTGGCCCGGACCAGCCTTTCGCTAAACCTGAGCACAGGTTTGAGGAGGAGAGAAGGCATCAGTCTTTGCAACAACAGTGGGGCAGCCTCCAGAAGCCTAAGTTTGCTCAACAGCAGCAGGGATTGGGTCAACAGCATCCAGATCAACAACAACACGAGGACGACCAGTACCAGAGATTCGAGCACGGGTTCGCACAACTTGAGGACGGTTTTGAGGAGCAGCACACAAGGCGGCAGTCTTGGCAACAACAGCGGGGCAGCCTCCGGACGCCTTAGTTTGCTCAATAGCGGCATGGATTGGGTGAGCAGCAGCCACAAAAACATGGGCACGGGGACGGGGACGACCAGTACCAACAGATTCCAGAGCAGAGTTTTCCACAACGGCAATAAGGGGACTCCTACGAGGAGGTTGCTTGACAGAAGCATATCATGGACGAGGAACCACATTTTGCTCAACAACAGCAGGGGTTTGAGTTAGACCTCCCTGTCCAATAATAGCTAGGCGACTCCCAGTAGCAAGAGCTTCCTCATCCACTATGTTACACACCAGCGTAACCACGTGAAGCCTAACATGCTGTTTCATCAACCCAATTAGCTGACTGTCACACGCTATAGGAACCCTGAAGCCTCGTTCATCAACGATGCTAAACCGTGCAGTCTCCTCTGGCCTCATTTCAGCAAGTTCACGCATAGTAGCAACCAAACCAGGGACAGTGCGTAACTGCACATGCGCTACTTCCATCTTCAGACTCTGAGCCTGTTTCCACGTGCTCTTCCCATGTGCTAATTTAATGAGGTAGCCGCAGACGCTCACCAGAACCGTGTTATTCGGTTCAGCGGAAATCCTAGTTGACAGAAAATTGGAGACAAAAGATAAGAATTGTTTGTCAGCGTCGTGCTAGCAAACAATTCTATGTTCGATATATCTCTGTAATGCCAATAGCCAGCTAGCAGTTATAGGTAGTGCGAATAGCAAAGAGAAGAGTAGCTCACCCAAAATTAGCCAGACGTACTTCTTCCTCGGCAAATGGATCTGCCATCCTTCGCGCTGCTTAGCTCGTCGGCGGTAGAGGCGGGCTAGATCGTCGCAACGGCTGGCACGACATTCGGCATTAGAGCTCGGTAGCAGCGAGTAGGCGCAGCAACTTGGCGCCGGAAGTCAAATGCCCGAAGAGATCATTCTGGATGGAGAGGGGATTTCGACACCGCCGGTGCTAGGGTTCATGCGAAAGGAGGAAGGGAGTGGATTTGTGAATTTGGTCAACGCACGATGCTCCTTTAGTATCTCGTTTCGTCTACATGGTTGCGGTGTTGGCGCTCGTGTCACGGGAATATTACTGACATGAGGGTCCCGACCATCTACTTCACGGGGCAGTTTCACGGCATGTTTGGATTTGGTAGGGGTGAGACGAGTTTGCATCGAAATGGCCCCACTCGGTAGTTGGCAGCCCAACTTTTCGAAACGCGGTAATTTCAGGCAACTTAGGTACCGCCATGCGCTGGCCTGCCAAATTTGGTACCGCAGACGAACAAGCCCATATATTTGGTACTTGTACTTTGTATCATCATGTAGAAGTCAAAGGTTATTAGCTACCTAACTGTCATGGTATTGCCGACGAGTACGCCATGGAGGGGTCCTCATAGTGCGTGTTTAGAGACGTGGGGTAAGGCGGATAGTTGTCGGGTACGAGGTAACATAGCTTACCCATGTTCAAGTCCCACAACGGTGGCAGAATTCTACTCCTGCTATAAATCACTATAATGGCAATACGCCAAGTTACAGAGATTGGTTCGATGTGCGAGGGTGTTATGAATCATTGCCCTAAAGGCTCCCGCAGGCTGGCTTATAAAGGCGCCAAGACCTAGGGTTTACAGGGAAAGGTCGTTGCCGGACAAGGTAAAGAGTACTACACTAATACGAATTGGTCTTCTGTGTCTTGTACTCCAAGGCTCCGCGTATGTCGGTGACTCCTGTGTAGCCTTCCTTTATCCAGCTTGGGCCTCCCTTCAGGATCCGTCTAACTGGGCCGCCCAGCAGGCCATAGGCCTTGCTACCAACTATGGGCCACCCGGGTTAGGAAGATTGGTAACATGCTATGAGGATACCCATATATCATATCCCCAACAGTAGCCCCGGAGGACTTTGAAATCTTGCGCCGTCTTGCTTGTTGATCTCTTAATATCCCGTCTAAGTGATGCCGGTAATCCGTCAAGGAATATCTCAAAGGTCTCCCAAAGAACCCTGCAATCCTCTCCGTCTTTGCAATGTAGCCGGAGATTCCTTGAGTCTTCATTTCCAGAGTCGGATAGTCCCTGTCTTCAATGGAATCTTTAGATGTGACCTTTCACTGTCACTGTCAGGAGGATGACATAGCGTACAACCTACGTTACCTTGAAACTCACGAAGCAGAATTAATCATCAGCTATTTTCACGCGCGCGAAATCCAAAACAGCGGAGCGGCAAAAGAAGGAGGACGTGGCGAAATTACCGTGCACGTTCATTTCCATGTCGGCAACATTCCATCCGTCAAATCTCTTTGCATGAATCTTGGTGCGAGGCTTATATATTTCCACCACGGTCAATTTACTTCTCTTTTACCCGCATTTGCTTTCCATTCTTCGTCTTTCTCCAGCCACGTGACCATTCGAGCTTTTCTATGAAAACCCTAACCAGAGCCCTTCTTCCTCCACCTTCTCTTCATCGTAATGTCCTCCAGTAACTCGGCTCCTTCCACGACGGCGATTCCTGAGGCTACATTGGAGCTATCCCAGGAAGTGACCGTCGTGCCGGAGGGGGTGGTCATTCATGTCTCCGCTGTGACGGAATCCACCGGCGATGACCAAGAATGAGCGGCGCCCGAAGCCACTGAAGAAGAAAACGACTCCCACAAGTGGGTGTGGAGAGGCTCTGATCTGTCCGCCAAAGATCTCAGAGGAGCTGGTCTGAGGTATCTCCTGCGACAGAGAAGTTAGTCTGGGGCAAGATGGTCGGCGAGGTGGTCCTTCTCCCCAACCCGGAGAAGGTGTACCTCAAATCTCAGGTGATGCGTGGCGTAAGACGCGGTCGACTTCTTCTTGGATGTCCTCCAGCACTTCCAGGTACTTCCCCACAATCTCTCTCCCAACAACATTCTAGTCCTTAGCAAGTTTGTAGCTCTGTGCGAAGGATATCTAAGGATCAAGCCTAGATTAGATCTGTTTGTATATATTTTTCACCATCAAGAGAGAGTCCGTAGAGTCCAAGTACGAACTGTGGATCTGCAAAACCATTAGCTTTAAGATACGACCTAGCCGATGCTTCCCTGACATTGTTGGGCATGAGTCATGCAAGAATTGGCAGCACACGTATTTCTACGGGCTAGATATCCTCTGCTTTGGCTTTAAGACCTACCCTGACTTTGTCGATGGAGCTGCGACCAAAGTGCCCGTATAGCGGACTCTAGACTCCCTTCCCTCTGACGACAAAGCCAATCGCGCCATAAGGCGGATTGAGTGGCTCATAGATGGAGGTTTGACAGGCCTTTATCTTGCCATGTGTTGGTACGTTAGGCGGATCCAGCCTCTGCAGCACCGCGCCGAGTGGATGTGCAAATACACTCAACACAGGAGGGATCCCATGCGAATTTCGCGGGATAACTTCTCTACTGACTCCATCAAGCTCCAGCTTAAGGACATTGTCAAGGTGAAGGACAAGAAGTGGGGCTTCAAGATCACCTATGACATGTTCGATTGTGGTACATGCTTAGAGGTAGCTTTTGTTTCCTTTGTTGCTTGTTACATGTCCTAAAGTTTTTCTGACTTGAAGTTGTCCATCTAACACTCCTCTGTATCCCAGCTAGCGACCTTGGCGGCGGATCAAATGGCCTCCCAGGTCTATGATCCAAAGCTGAAGGATATCCAAGTGGTGTCCGACGATGACGCCCCCAAGGATCAACCAGCTCCAGCAGCACGAAAGTGGAAGAGCTCCACCTCTAACGCTGCTGTCGAGGCCAAGCAGAAGAAATCGGAGAGTGGAGTCTCCAAACGTTCCACTGCCGCCTTAGAGGTGGAGAAGAAGAAGAAGTCCACCGACATTCCCCTCTCCTGCCGTGGAATAAGTAATTTCATTCTCCGGCTTGTATTTTCCAGTTTACACCTTTTTTCAACTCTTGTACTTATACTTTGTACGTTTCAGGAGGAAAGCCGGTGTTAGTTTGAAGCAATCCTCTAGAGATGCTGGAGGGTCAAAAAACATTCGTGACATGCTGACCAGGGATGTGGCCGCCAAGCCCTCTCCCGCTATGGCTCCCCTACTCCTGCCGCCAAGCCTTTTGCTGGCCCTGTTGGGCCATCATCCCCCGTCATCCGTGAGACCTCCGCCATGGAGACATATGTCAATCCAATTCTTGATGTCTCAGGCTCCGTCGAGGCAGATGTTGCTCCCAGCGGCCAGGCGACGTAGGAGAGCACTTCCTCTAAAGTGGCTGAAGCTCCGGCTAAGGATGCCACCGAGAAAGGGAAGGAAGTGGTGGAAGAGGTGGACGTGGAAGCGACGATCGAGGCGGGAGCCTCCGAGCCATCATCTGCCTTGAAGGTGCAAGAGACGGCTAGGGCTTCATCCATGCCTCTGACTTCAACCTCTCCATTGGCTGCGACTCCTCCCATGTTGATCCTAGATGACCTCATCAAGCAGGCCGACACAATCTATAAGAATGCCCGAACCTTCCATGATTCCTATGCTCATCTGGCCAACAATCTCAGGATCATTGCCATCATAAATCTTTTGAACTTCACTTATTTTACTTTGTATAGCATATCCCACTATATCCCCCAAGCTCTTAGGCGGATAATCCAATAGTTATTGGCCTGAGTGCTCCAAAGAACTAAGTGCAGAACTTGTCTGTGTAGCCCCCGAGCGTTTAGTTGAAACTGGATAGTTCCGACTGGATGCTCTAGAGAAACTAGTTTACTTTAAAATCATGTACTATAGCCCCCGAGAGTTTAGTTGAAACTTGGATAGCTCCGACTAGATGCTCTAGAGAAACTAAGCATGTTAACATCTTGTGCAGAATGAGAATAAACGGAGGATAGCCGCCAATGAGAGGTTTGCTGCTCTTCGGAAGGAACTGGACCTTGAATAGGGTAAAACCAAATTCCTGAAGGAACAGATCAAAAATAGCCAGAGTCTATTTCCTACAATAGCTCCTTGCTTTTCTCATTGAATTATTTCTTTCGTCTTCTGATAACACTTTCTGATTTCTGTCTTATAGAAGCCATTGCCAAGGCCAAGAGCATGGTCGAGCAATCCAAGCATATCCAGGAGCTCGATGATGAAAATAAAATTCTACAGAAGGACCTAGCCGAGGCCGTCAAGATCCATGAGGCAACGATGAAGGTGCTGCAAGAATCTGCTGACTCCGAGATGCAATGCCTGAAAGGCGAGATTGCCTAGCTCAAGGAACAGAACCAAGCTGCCAAAGAGCATAACGCTAGGAACCTTGAGGTGTAAAAGACCATCCAGAAGGAGCGGGATGCATTGGCGCAGTCATGTTCTCAAGTAGAGACGAGCATCTTCGGTAACCTTTCTCTGTCTTGGTCATTTCTGTATTGTAGACAATTCTTTGATTGGTTTGTTCTCATGGTCCTTGTTTCTTTTGCAAACCATAACCCCTATTGGTTTAGCCAATTTGGGAGAAGGTGCTCCAGACCTCAAGGAACGCATGATTCTTATTGGTAACTTCGTCAGCACCGCCATTGCCCAAGCCAAGGAGATAGCTCAACCTCTGGGCATCAATATCAAGCCGCCGACTCGTGGGCCAAGTTCTTCGGAAATCCTATGCCGAGCCCCCGAGAAGGTCAAGGACTAGAAGGTCTCTTGCGTCCGGGCTAGCACTAGGATGTCGCTATCTCTGGTCAAGGCACATTACGACAACACCGACATCGACTTGGTGACCTTTGGCTTTCCTAAGCTCGATGAGGAAGGGAGGGCAATCGATAGCAATGCTATTTGGAATTCCCTTACCGGCTTCGACACCAGGGTCGCCAGGATGGTCAATGCAGATGTCTTCGTCCCTATCGAGATCCTTGACAAAGACATGGCGTCATCTGAGTCTAGCGCCATCTCCCTCGAGTTTGACGAGTTCTCCTGGCCTGGCGCTCCTAATGATGCCAGCACGAAGCCCCCTGCAGCAGAGCCATGAAAAACAATGTATGTATTAAATGTGTCTCTACAATGTGTATGCGGAAAAAACATATGTTTCACTAAGCCGGAAAATCTTGAATTCAAGTTTTCCTGCTACTTATCTGTTTCTAGCATGTGTATATATTTTTAAGCAAGTGCTGGCTTATCCATTATTCTGGTTCGTATGCTTGACCTTTCGTGAGATGGAAGACTCGTAGCACAGAACTATGCTCCCAGGAGATGATGCTTAATAGCACCATCAAGAACCCAGGAACAAAATCGCCAGCTTTGAGTGCCGAAAAGTCACTACTCCTGAATCCACATAAAAACTTCAGAAAACGTGTAGACTATAAAACTTAAGCTAACGCATGTAGGCGGAATTTTCACAAGGGAAAATGCAACCTTGCGCATAAAGGGTTTATATGATCCCAAAATGAACAACTGAAGGAGATAAAAGACCTAGAGAATATGAGTGAACCAAATGCTTTATTTCATTGATCACATAAGAAACTTATTACATAATATAAATATGCTAAGTGTAAAAGGGACGTAGCTGTGCTATGTTCCATGGCCGATCTGTCTTCGGGTAATCATCATCGGAGTCACGTTGCTTGCGCTTGCAATTTTTTGGCCTATCTTTCAACTCACGGATATCGATGTGGTAATAGGAACCATTGAGCAATTCTTTGCTTATGACGAACGGTCCTTCCCAAGGCAGGGATAGTCTGTGTGATTTCTCCTGCTTGAGTCGAAGCACCAGATCTCCCTCTTTAAACGAGCGATGCTTTACGCGGTGACTATGGTAGCCATGCATCTTCTGCTGGTAGATGGTGGATCTCTGGCATGCCAGCACGTGCTCTTCTTCAAGTAGTTCCACATATAGTCGTCTGGATTCTTCAGTGTCATTCTCCTTGTAGGCGGAAACTCTTGGTGCATTGTGGAGGAAGTCAGATGGGAGGACTGATTCTACTCCATAAACCATGAAGAATAGAGTTAAGTCGGTGGATCTGTTGGGTGTTGTTCGTAAACACGACAAGACAGATGGTAGTTTCTCCGCCCAGGCTCCAGCTGCTCTATGTAGCGGTGCCTCTAAGCGTGGCTTGATTTTGTGCAGAATTAGTCCATTGGCCCTTTCAACTTGCCCATTTGACTGTGGATGTTCCATAGATGCTAGGTCACGACGGATGCCTTTCTCATGACAGTATTCCTCAACTTCTCCGAGAGATAGATTTCTGCCATTGTCGGTGATGATGCTATGCGGGAGACCAAATCTCACCACTAGATCCTGGACAAATTTTAGGGCCGTTTCCCCATCAAGCTTTCTAATGGGTTTAACTTTAATCCATTCTGTGAACTTATCCACTGCTACTAGCAAGTGTGTGAATCCACAGGGTGTTGTCTACAAAGGCCCCACCATGTCCAGCCCCCATACTGCAAACGGCCAAGTTATCGGTATTGTTCGCAATTCTTTAGTTGGAACACTTGGTTGTCTTGCATAGAACTAACACCCAAGGCATGTTTGTACCAACTTGTCGGTGTCCTCCTTGGCAGTTATCCAGTAGAATCCTTGTCAGAAGGCCTTAGCCACCAACGATCGGGGAGGGCGTGATGCCTACAATCTCCGAGATGTATTTCTCTAAGGATTTCAATACCTTGCTACTGGGAGACGCATCGAAGGAAAACACCTATGGTACTTCTCTTATATAGCTGTCCATCAATGATGATGTAGCCTTTTGCTCTGCGTACTATTTGTCGGCTTTCAACTTCATCAGCAGGCAAAGTTTCGTCTTGTAGAGAATCCACGAATGACTTCGTCCAAGCCGGAGAGGTCACTGTTACTGTGTTAACAAATGAATCCATTCTATCTGGGTTGTCGGGGTCCACTCCCTTCACTGATGGAGTCCGTAAATGCTCCAGGAAAACGCCTGGTGGAATTGGTCAATGAGCTGATCTAAGCTTTGAAAGCAGATCTGTCGCCTCATTCTCCTCCCTTTTGATGTACTTGACTTCGTAGCCGTCGAAGCACTTGGCTATTTCTTCTACTTCGTCTCGATATGCCACCATCATAGGATTCCGTGCATTCTAGGTGCCAGCTACTTGCTGGGCAACCAAGTCGGAATATCCACAACAAGCTATATGGTTGATGCCAATATCTTTGGCTACGTGAAGTCTGTGAATGAGGGCCTCATACTCCGCCATGTTATTGGTAGCGTTGAAGTGGATCTGTAGGACGTATTGCAACTTTTCTCATGTTGGTGATTGTCATAATACACCAGCCCCTGAGCCATTGAGTAACTTTGATCCGTCAAAGTGCATGACCCAATACTCTGGATCTAGTACAGTTGTGTCTTCTGGCAGTTCTGTTCAATCTTCTAGAAAATCCACCAATGCTTGTGATTTGATAGCGTCGTGTCGCTTGTAGGTGATGTCGAAGGCGGAAAGTTCAATGCTCCACTATGCCACTCCCTATAGCGTCACTGTTATTGATGATGTCGGACAGCGGAGCTTTGCTCACTACTGTGATAGGGTGCTCCTGGAAGTAATGCCTTAACTTATGTGAAGCAAGGAAAACTCCATAAGCTATCTTCTGGTAGTGCGAGTAATGCTGCTTGGATTCCGTCAAGACCTTGCTGACATAGTAAACGGGTCGCTGAACTCCGTATTCGTGCGTTGGTTCCTTGCGCTCCACCATGATGACGATGCTGATTACTCGGTTGGTTGCCGCCATGTAAACTAACATAGGTTCCCTTGGCACCGGTGCTACAAGTATAGGTGGGGAGGAGAGTATTCTCTTCAACCCCTGAAGTGTTGTGTCAGCCTCGTCCGTCCATGTGAATTTGTCCGCCTTCTTGAGCAACTTGTAGAGCGGCATAGCCTTCTCACCAAGTCGGCTGATGAACCGGCTTACTGCTGCAATGCAGCCTGTGAGCCTTTGTATGTCCTTCAAGCATGTCGGGCGTTTGATGTCGAGGATGGCCTTGATTTTCCCTAGGTTCACCTTGATTCCGCGATGCGAAACGATGAAGCCCAACAGTTTGCTGGATGGTACCCCAAAGACGCACTTCTTTTGGTTCAGCATCATGTTGTATTTCCAGAGATTGTCGAAGGTTTCCTGCAAGTCAGCGATAAGATCATTTGATTTCTTTGACATTACCGCGATGTCGTCCATGTAAGCGTGTACATTGCGACCTATTTGGTCGTGTAAGCAATGTTGCATCGTCCGCTAGTACGTAGCACCAGCGTTTTTCAACCCAAAGGGCATCGTGACGTAGCAATACGTGTCGTAGGGTGTGGTGAACCAAGTGGCCAATTGGTCCGACTTTCGCATCCGAATCTGGTGGTATCCTGAATAGGTATCGAGAAAACACAAAAGTTTCGAGTCAGCCGTCGAATCAATGACTTTGTCAATGCGAGGCAAAGCAAATGGATCCTTCGGACACACTTTGTTCAAGCCGATGTAATCAACATACATTTTTAATTCATTGGTTCCCTTTTTGGGGACAAGTACAGGATTTGCCACCCATCGGGTGTGAATAACTTCTTGGATAAAGCCAGCCTTAAGTAACCTAGCTATTTCTTTGCCTATAGCACTTCATCTCTCATCACCAAAGTGTCGTAGAGGTTGCTTCACCGGTTTGGCATTAGGATCAATATTCAAGCTGTGCTCGGCAAGTTCCCTAGGTACACCTTTCATGTCGACAGGTTGTCAGGCAAAGATGTCCCTATTCTCACGGAGGAACTCGATGAGCGGCTTTCCTATTTGGGATCCAGGTCCGTGGCAATGGCGGTGGTCTTGGAGGAATCACCTTCAACAAGCTCCACCTGCTTGGTCTTGATGGCGGCCTTGAAGGCGGGTTCGGCAGCAGTAATCTGCTTCTTCGAAGCCGGCATCTCCGAGGCATCGACTTGGTTCTGGATCTCCTTGAACTCTTCACCATAGAGGACTGCTTCGGTGAAGGCGGCTTCACTGAGCTCACACTCCCGTGCCTGGGTGAATCTTCCGTCAACGGTGATGACGCCATTTGGTCCAGGAATCTTGAGTTTGTTATAGAAAAAGCATGGCCTTGCGAGGAAGGAGTGGAAGATGTCACGTCCAAAGATGACGGGGTACACGCTCTTGAAGGGCACCACTTCAAAGGTCATGCGCTCTTGGCGGTAATTATTGACATCGCCAAAAGCGACCGGAAGGGTGATGCAGCTAAGGGAATTTGCTTGTCGGCTAGGGACAACCCCATGGAACACGGTGTTGCTCTTCCTTAGCTAGGTTTTTCCGTCAAGTTCATCTTGTGCAGTGTATCTAGGTACATGATGTTGATGCTGCTTCCACTATCCACGAGGCACTTGGTGAACTCTGTGCCGTCAATCAAAGGATTGATGACCATGGCATACTGGTTCTTTGTTGGGGTAAGTTCTAAGTGATCCTTCCTATCCCAAGTAATTTGAACTTCTAACCACCTGACGTATTGGGGTACCGGAGGGAGGGTAGCCACCAGTATCCTCAAAGTGGTTTTCTAGGCCCGGACGGTGGGGTGCCAAGGAAGGTATGGTAACATGGAGCCTTCTTTTTGAATGGATTTTACCCTTTATCTTCTCCCTTGTCGGAATATTTTGTGTCCATGTCTTCATCCATCTCACTTGATTCGTTGGGCTCTTCCTCCTTCTTCTTCCCTTTGCCTTTTCTACGGGGTCTGTTCTTCCGACTTCGCTTGTAGCCGGACTTAGGTTCCTCCTTGAGATTGTTGGCAAACTTGCATTGGCGGTTGGTGTGGGTGGCTTTGCCATTTGCGTCAAGGTGGACGAAACATAGCATATCGAGGTACTCCTCGTACGTTTGGGGAATGTGGGGTGTTGAGGGTGTAGTGTCACTCCTCTGCTGGCCACTGCTAGCCCCCCGACCACGTCCGCGCTGTCCGCCATTGCCTTTGCCAGTGAACGTTGCGGCGACCATGTCAGCTACTTGTTTTTCTACGGGCGGACTCTTCCACTTGTTATTGTTGTTCTTCCTGGCCTGGGTAGGGATTGCTATTGCTGGCAACGATCCACGCGCGTTGTCGTCAAAAGCGGCGAACTCGCTAGCCATGGCGATCATTGCGTTGAGGTTGAGCTCATTGTTTTCTTTCTTGCGCTTCAACGTATGTCGGATCAAAGTTCCCTTTTCCAGACCATCGATGAAGGCGGCCATAGCGGTCTGCTCGTGTACCCCTGCGCAAGAATTTTTCATATCCAGCCAGCGAGAAAGGTAGGCACGAGAGGTTTCATCCTTTTCTTGCACACACCATTGTAGGTCTTCGACTATGCAGGGACGTTTGTATTTACGCTAGAAATTCTTGGTGAACGCTTCATGCATGTCCAACCAATTGCATATTGATTTCTCCGGTAAGTCGTCGATCCATTGTCGGGCGGTGTCGGTTAACATGAGTGGGAGGTACTTGACAGCGACATTGGGGTTTCCCCCTGCGATGTGGATCGCTTCGTTGTAGTCTTGCAACCACGTTGCTGACCTGGTAGTGCTGTTGTATGGCTTGATGGTCTTGTCTATCTGGAGGCCCTTGGGGTAAGTTGTGGCCCGTATCATTGGTCCAAAACAACGTGGCCCAAGGTATGGGATCTCCCGAGCTTCTTGGATCTTGTCTAGCCGCAGTGCGTGCATCGTATGGCTCTGGCTTCTTCCCTTTTCCGTCATGGGGAGGGGAATTGTGGTGTGATCTGCTTCTGTGTCCTTCATTGTCACTGCTCTCTCTGGCATGCCGAGGCTGCTCGCCCTAATCGCGATTAACGACGCCGGGCTGGGGTCGCCTTGGAGGTGGCATGCTTGTGCGGTGGCGCGACTCTGGTTCCTCGTGACGCCAAGATGGTGGTGGAGGTGGCAACCGACAGGGACGAGCCTTTTCTCCGTGATTGGAGGACATGGGGATGGCGTCGGTCCTGTTGCGTGCCTCTCTCTGTCTTTGCTCTATGGAGCCTATGTGGGATCCCTCGTCACAAGGAGATTTTGGCCTTCTACGGTTGTTCAGGGTTGACTGGCAAAGCTCCGGGTTGGACTCAAGCCTTTGCGAGGTAGCCTTTTCATGTTGCTTGCATGTCTTAGTGACAAGGTCGTACACCTGAGCAACTGCTTTTGGTGACCTGTCCTGCCACAGGAGGGTTTTGGCGATGGCAATGTTGAGGGCGGGAGTTGGCATGACATGCCTCCCCTCTGAATCTATGTAAGGGGTGGATTTTGTCGGCTTAGACCCGTTATATCCCAACCTTCGCTAAACGCCAGGATGTTCGACGACGTGAACTGGTATCTTCTTTGTCTTTTGCTTTAACATCAATTGCTTGAATTCGGCCTCCATAGCTCTTGCCGCCTTGATGCATTGTTGTGCCTTAGCCATGTCTTCGTCCAGCTTAGCGCCCTGGTCCACGATGCACTTGGCCTCCGCCAAGATTTCTGCACGCTTCTCATCGAGCTCCATAACGCTCTGGATATGGGCGACGGTGATTAGCTCAACAAGAAGTGTGATATAGATTGCTTTGTCAACGAGAGTGGTTAGTGGGTTGGCAGCAGCAGACATTGATGGTGGCATTGGCGGCTGATTTGATTGCCGGGCCATACTAGGGGCCGTGGTGAGTTCCTGCACCGGTAACCGGCGGATAACCGGAGGAGGCATAGCTTTGGACGGAGCCGGAGGCTCGACGACTTTCTTAGTTGCTACTGCTCTGGTGACCGCTGGCATGGGCAGAGCTCTCTCACGTTCTGGTTCCTATCCGTCTTCTTCCATCACGCTCCCAATGGCGACTAGCACCTGGTGGGAAGTGTTGGTCTTATCGGCACGCTCCTCCTTCTCGATCTCTTGCTCGATCCCCCTCATAACAGCGTCGTATTCCTCTGAGTTAGCATCTGAGCCACCGGCATCCATACTGATGTCGGAGTAAAGCACGTCAAGGACGGAGTCGGAGTTGGCTTTGGTGTTGGCGATGGCGGATGTGGAGGGTGATGGAGGCGGGCCGTTGATGTTGTTTCCTACCTCGGCTATGAAGGCGGCTGCCTCCATGGCCTCTTCATTGGCATCCGCGTACTCATTGACGATGGCAACCATCTCACCAAGGGTGAGAGGGCCTGCGGCCTGCCGCCTTTGGAGGGTATGTCGGAGGAGTGTTCCAGGCATGAGCCCTTCCACGAAGTGGTATACGAGCTCGTCGGCGCGGTCGCCCTCTAGGGTTTCCCTCACCCTCATCCATCTAGCGAGGTATTCACGGGGAGGTTCTCCATCCCTTTGAACGCATCTGGCTAGATCGAAGATGGTGACGGCACCGACAAAGTCTGACCTGCGCATCTCTAATGCTCGGAGAAGCCAAGCGGATTTGTGGGGTCCTTCCACCTTTATATCTTACACAGGGGCGGTTTGGGTGGGCCTTGAAATTTCCTGATCTGAGCCACCATACCCCAAGGAGAGGTGTGGCCCAGATCCTTCCGCGAACGTGTCCTGCTCATAGGCAGTCCGTGAGGGGCTTGACGAGTTTCTGACTTCCTAGGAGCTAGGACCCGAGTCAGTTTCGCCGATGAATATGTGGATGTCTCCAAAGGGAATGACGGAGCAACGCATGGGGTTTGTCTTCGCCGGCACCGAAAACTCATCTAGAGGGATGATCGGGATGTTGCCGGAGAACAGAACGTGACCGATGGCCACGGTATCACCGATTCCCGTGAAGAGATTGGACCTCGCCCGGTGTAGAGCTCGAAGCGCCTCTTGCCCCACGGTGGGCGCTAACTGTCATGGTATTGCGAACAAATACGCCATGGAGGGGTCCTCACAATGCGTGATTAGAGTCGTGGGGTAAGGCGGAGAGTTTGCGGGTATGAGGTAACACAGCTTACCCAGGTTCAAGTCCCACAACAGTGGCAGAACTCTACTCCTGCTACAAATCACTATAATGACAATATGCCGAGTTACAGAGATTGGTTCGCTATGCGAGGGTGTTATGAATCGTTGCCCTAAAGGCTCCCGCAGGCTGGCTTATAAAGGTGCCAAGACCTAGGGTTTATAGGGAAAGGTCCTTGTCGGACAAGGTAAAGATTCCTACACTAATACGAACTGGTCTTTCGTGTCTTGTACTCCAAGGCTCCGCGTATGTTGGTGACTCCTGCGTAGCCTTCCTTTATCCAGCATGGGCCACCCAGGATCTGTCTAACTGGGCCACCCAGCATGCCATAGGCCTTTCTACCAACTATGGGCCACCCGGGTTAGGCGGATTGGCAACATGCTATGAGGATACCCATATAACATATCCCCAACACTAACACATGAAATTTCGATAACATGGTCTAGAGAAACAAGGGAGAAGATTCTAGTATGATCGAGAAGTGTGTTTTGAGGTTTGTGCATAGCATTCATTATGCCGGAGAGTATCAATAAAATCTTCTAGATGCTAGAATGGAAAAGAAGATCCAATGGCTAGAAATGCTGGGATTCGCGAGTCTTTATCCAACGGTCAAAATTCAAAGTTATTCATACACTATATAGTGGTTTGCAATGAATACTATCAATAGAATCTTCAAGATGCTAGAATGGAAAAGAAGATCCAAGGGATGGAAATGTTGGGATTCACGAGTCTTGATCCAACGGTCAATATTCAAAGTTGTTTATACACTATATAGTGGTAAGATCATGTAGAAGTCAACGATTATTAGCTACTAGTAAGTTGCATGTGGGACTCACATAGTAGTTGTAGGACAACACATCACTCTATAAAATTATAATTGGTAAAGCACAAAAAATTATAAATTTGATCAACATCTATAAAGCATGGGTGTATATTCGGTCCTTGTACTTTGTATCATCATGTAGAAGTCAAAGATTATTAGCTACGTAACACATGAAAATTTTGATAACATGGTCTAGAGAAACAAGGGAGAAGATTCTAGTATGATGGAGAAGTGTATTTTGAGGTTTGTGCGTAGCATTCATTATGCCGAAGACTATCAATAGAATCTCAAGATGCTAGAATGGAAAAGAAGATCCAGCGGCTAGAAAAGTTGGGATTCGCGTGTCTTGATCCAACAGTCAACATTCAAAGTTATTCGTACACTATATAGTGGTTTGCAATGAAGACTATCAATATAATCTTCAAGATGCTAGAATGGAAAAGAAGATCCAACGGCTAGAAATGTTGAGATTCGTGAGTCTTGATCCAATGGTCAATATTCAAAGTTGTTTGTACACTATATAGTGGTAAGATCATGTAGAAGTCAACGATTATTAGCTACTAGTAAGTTGCATGTGAGACTCACATAGTAGACATAGGACATATCATCACTATATAAAATTATAATTGGTAAAGCACAAAAAATTATAAATTTGATCAACATCTATAAATCATGGGTGTATATTTGGTCCTTGTACTTTGTATCAGCATGTAGAAGTCAAAGATTATTAGATACCTAAGACATGAAAATTTTGATAACATGGTATAGAGAAACAAGGGAGATGATTCTAGTATGATGGAGAAGTGTATTTTGAGGTTTGTGCATAGCATTCATTATGCCGAAGACTATCAATAGAATCTCCTAGATGCTAGAATGGAAAAGAAGGTCCAACGGCTAGAAAAGCTAGGATTTACGAGTCTTGATCCAACGGTCAACATTCAAAGTTATTCGTACACTATATAGTAGTTCGTAATGAAGATTATTAATAGAATCTTCAATATGCTAGAATGGAAAAGAAGATCCAACAACTGGAAATGTTGGGATTCGCTAGTCTTGATCCAACAGTCAATATTCAAAGTTTTTTGTACACTATATAGTGGTAAGATCATGTAGAAGTCAACGATTATTAGCTATGAGTAAGTTGCACGTGAGACTCAGATAGTAGACGTATGACATATCATCACTATATAAAATTATAATTGGTAAAGCACAAAAAATTATAAATTTGATCAACATATATAAAGTATCGGTGTATATTTGGTCCTTGTACTTTGTATCATCATGTAGAAGTCAAAGATTATTAGCTACCTAACACATGAAATTTTTGATAACATGGTCTAGAGAAACAAGGGAGAAGATTCTAGTATGATGGAGAAGTGTGTTTTGAGGTTTGTGCATATCATTCATTATGCCGAAGACTATCAATAGAATCTTATAGATGCTAGAATGGAAAAGAAGATCCAACAGCTAGAAAAGCTGGGATTCACGAGTCTTGATCCAACGGTCAACATTCAAAGTTATTCGTACACTATATACTGGTTTGTAATGAAGACTATCAATAGAATCCTTAAGATGCTAGAACGGAAAAGAAGATCCAACGACTAGAAATGTTGGGATTCGCAAGTCTTGATCCAACGGTCAATATTCAAAGTTGTTTGTATACTATATAGTGGTAAGATCATGTAGAAGTCAATGATCATTAACTACTAGTAAGTTGCATATTAGACTCTGATAGTAGACGTATGACATATCATCACTATATAAAATTATAATTGGTAAAGCACAAAAAATTATAAATTTGATCAACATCTATAAAGTATGGGTGTATTTTTGGTCCTTGTACTTTGTATCATCATGTAGAAGTCAAAGATTATTAGCTACCTAACACATGAATTTTTTGATAACATGGTCTAGAGGAACAAGGGAGAAGATTCTAGTATGATTGAGAAGTGTGTTTTGAGGATCGTGCGTAGCATTCATTATGCCGAACACTATCAATAGAATCTTCTAGATGCTAGAATGGAAATGAAGATCCAACGGCTAGCAAAGTTGGGATTCACGAGTCTTGATCCAACGGTCAACATTCAAAGTTATTCGTACACTATATAGTGGTTTGTAATGAAGACTATCAATAGAATCTTCAAGATGCTAGAACGGAAAAGAAGATCCAACGACTGGAAATGTTGGGATTCGCGAGTCTTGATCCAACACTAGAGTCATTGCATCTGTGTTCTTATACTAAACCAACACTAGAGTCATTGCATGTGTGTTCTTTTCACAAACCACACATGGATCCACCACTGTCATTGCATGTGTGTTCTTTCAACAAACCACACATGGATCAACCACTAGAGTCATTGCATGTGTGTTATTTCCAGACTCATTGCATGTGTGTTCTTTTCCACAAATAACTGATGGATCAACCAGTGGTCATTGCATGTGTGTTCTTTTCTAGAAACAACCTATGGATAACCTAGTGGTCATTGCATGTGTGTTCTCTTCCAGACTCATTGCATGTGTGTTCTTTTCCACAAATAACTGATGGATCAACCAGTGGTCATTGCATGTGTGTTCTTTTCTAGAAACAACCTATGGATAACCTAGTGGTCATTGCATGTGTGTTCTTTTCACAAACCACACATGTATCAACCACTAAAGTCATTGCATGTGTGTTCTTTCCAGAAACCACACATGGATCAACCACTTGAGTCATTGTGTGTGTGTTATTTCCACAAACCACATATGGATCAACCAGTGGTCATTACATGTGTGTTCTCTTCCATAAACCACTTATGGATCCATTACAGTCATTGCATGTGTGTTATTTCCACAAACCACACATGGATCAACCACTAGAGTCATTGCATGTGTGTTCTTATACTAAAACCAACACTAGAGTCATTGCATGTGTGTTCTTTTCACAAACCACACATGGGTCCACCACTGTCATTGCATGTGTGTTCTTTCCACAAACCACACATGGATCAACCACTAGTGGTCATTGCATGTGTGTTCTTTCCACAAACCACATATGGATCAACAAGTGGTCATTGCATGTGTGTTCTCTTCCATTAACCACTTATGGATCCATTACAGTCATTGCATGTGTGTTATTTCCATGAACCACACATGGATCAACCACTAGAGTCATTGCATGTTTGTTCTTATACTAAAACCACAAACCAGCACTAGAGTAATTGCATGTGTGTTCTTTTCCACGAACCATACATGGATCCACTAGACTCATTGCATGTGTGTTCTTTTCCAGAAATAACTGATGGATCAACCAGTGGTCATTGCATGTGTGTTCTTTTCACAAACCACATGTGGACCCACTAGAGTCATTGCATGTGTGTTCTTATACTAAAACTAGCACTAGAGTCATTGCATGTGTGTTCTATCCACAAACCACACATGGATCCACCACTGTCATTGCATGTGTGTTCTTTTGACAAACCACAGATGGATCCACCACTGTCATTGCATGTCTGTTCTTTCCACAAACCACACATGGATCAACCAGTGGTCATTGCATGTGTGTTCTTTTCCACAAACCACACATGGATCCACCAGTGGTCATTGCATGTGTGTTCTTTCCACAAACCACATATGGATCAACCAGAGTCATTGCGTGTGTGTTCTTTCCACAAACCACACATGGATCAACCACTAGAGTCATTGCATGTGTGTTCTTTTCCACAAACAACTTATGGATCAAATAGTGGTCATTGCATGTGTGTTCTTTTCACAAACCACACATGGATCAACCACTATTGTCATTGCATGTGTGCTATTTCCACAAACCACGCATGGATCAACCACTAGAGTCATTGCTTTGTGTTATTTCCACAAACCACACATGGATCAACCACTAGAGTCATTGCATGTGTGTTCTTTCCACAAACCACACGTGGATCAACCACTAGAGTCATTGTGTGTGTGTTATTTCCACAAACCACACATGGATCAACCACTAGAGTTATTGCATGTGTGTTATTTCCACAAACCACACATGGATCAACCACTAGAGTCATTGCATGTGTGTTGTTTCCACAAACCACACATGCATCAACCACTAGAGTCATTGCATGTGTGTTCTTATACTAAAACCAACACTAGAGTCATTGCATGTGTGTTTTTTTCACAAACCACACATGGATCCACCACTGTCATTGCATGTGTGTTCTTTCCACAAACCACACATGGATCAACCACTAGTGGTCATTGCATGTGTGTTCTTTCCACAAACCACATATGGATCAACCAGTGGTCATTACATGTGTGTTCTCTTCCATAAACCACTTATGGATCCATTACAGTCATTGCATGTGTGTTATTTCCACAAACCACACATGGATCAACCACTAGAGCCATTGCATGTGTGTTCTTATACTAAAACCAACACTAGAGTCATTGCATATGTGTTCTTTTCACAAACCACACATGGATCCACCACTGTCATTGCATGTGTGTTCTTTCCACAAACCACACATGGATCAACCACTAGTGGTCATTGCATGTGTGTTCTTTCCACAAACCACATATGGATCAACCAGTGGTCATTGCATGTGTGTTCTCTTCCATAAACCACTTATGGATCCATTACAGTCATTGCATGTGTGTTATCCATGAACCACACATGGATCAACCACTAGATTCATTGCATGTTTGTTCTTATACTAAAACCACAAACAAGCACTAGAGTCATTGCATGTGTGTTCTTTTCCACAAACCATACATGGATCCACTAGACTCATTGCATGTGTGTTCTTTTCCACAAATAACTGATGGATCAACCAGTGGTCATTGCATGTGTGTTCTTTTCATAAACCACATGTGGACACACTAGAGTCATTGCATGTGTGTTCTTATACTAAAACTAGCACTAGAGTCATTGCATGTGTGTTCTATCCACAAACCACACATGGATCCACCACTGTCATTGCGTGTGTGTTCTTTTCACAAACCACACAAGGATCCACCATTGTCATTGCATGTGTGTTCTTTCCACAAACCACACATGGATCAGCCAGTGGTCATTGCATGTGTGTTCTTTTCCACAAACCACATGTGGATCCACCAGTGGTCATTGCATATGTGTTATTTCCACAAACTACATATGGATCAACCAGAGTCATTGCGTGTGTGTTCTTTCCACTAACCACACATGGATCAACCACTAGAGTCATTGCATGTGTGTTCTTTTCCACAAACAACCTATGGATCAACTAGTGGTCATTGCATGTGTGTTCTTTTCACAAACCACACATGGATCAACCAGTGGTCATTGCATGTGTGTTCTTTTCCTCAAACCACATGTGGATCCACCAGTGGTCATTGCATGTGTGTTATTTCCACAAACCACATATGGATCAACCAAGTCATTGCATGTGTGTTCTTTCCAAAAACCACACATGGATCAACCACTAGAGTCATTGCATGTGTGTTCTTTTCCACAAACAACCTATGGATAACCTAGTGGTCATTGCATGTGTGTTCTTTTCACAAACCACACATGGATCTACCACTAGAGTCATCGCATGTGTTGATTTCCACAAACCACACATGGATCAACCACTACAGTCATTTCATGTGTGTTATTTCCACAAACCACACATGGATCAACCACTAGAGTCATTGCATCTGTGTTCTTATACTAAACCAACACTAGAGTCATTGCATGTGTGTTCTTTTCACAAACCACACATGGATCCACCACTGTCATTGCATGTGTGTTCTTTCAACAAACCACACATGGATCAACCACTAGAGTCATTGCATGTGTGTTATTTCCAGACTCATTGCATGTGTGTTCTTTTCCACAAATAACTGATGGATCAACCAGTGGTCATTGCATGTGTGTTCTTTTCTAGAAACAACCTATGGATAACCTAGTGGTCATTGCATGTGTGTTCTCTTCCAGACTCATTGCATGTGTGTTCTTTTCCACAAATAACTGATGGATCAACCAGTGGTCATTGCATGTGTGTTCTTTTCTAGAAACAACCTATGGATAACCTAGTGGTCATTGCATGTGTGTTCTTTTCACAAACCACACATGTATCAACCACTAAAGTCATTGCATGTGTGTTATTTCCACAAACCACACATGGATCTACCACTAGATTCATTCCATGTGTGTTATTTCCACAAACCACACATGGATCAACCACTAAAGTCATTGCATGTGTGTTCTTTCCACAAACCACACATGGATCAACCACTAGAGTCATTGCATGTGTGTTCTTATACTAAAACCAACACTAGAGTCATTGCATGTGTGTTCTTTTCACAAACCACACATGGATCAAACACTAGAGTCATTGCATGTGTGTTCTTTCCACAAACCACACATGGATCAACCACTAGAGTCATTGCATGTGTGTTATTATACTAAAACCAACACTAGATTCATTGCATGTGTGTTCTTTTCACAAACCACACATGGATCCACCACTGTCATTGCGTGTGTGTTCTTTCCACAAACCACACATGGATCAACTACTAGTGGTCATTGCATGTGTGTTCTTTCCACAAACCACATATGGATCAATCAGTGGTCATTGCATGTGTGTTCTTTTCCATAAACCACTTATGGATCTATTGCATTCATTGCATGTGTGTTATTTCCACAAACCACACATGGATCAACCACTAGAGTCATTGCATGTTTGTTCTTATACCAAAACCACAAACCAGCACTAGAGTCATTGCATGTGTGTTCTTTTCCACAAACCATACATGGATCCACTAGACTCATTGCATGTGTGTTCTTTTCCACAAATAACTGATGGATCAACCACTGATCATTGCATGTGTGTTGTTTTCACAAACCACATGTGGACCCACTAGAGTCATTGCATGTGTGTTCTTATACTAAAACTAGCACTAGAGTCATTGCGTGTGTGTTCTATCCACAAACCACACATGGATCCACCACTATCATTGCATGTGTGTTCTTTTCACAAACCACACATGGATCAACCAGTGGTCATTGCATGTGTGTTCTTTTCCACAAACCACATGTGGATCCACCAGTGGTCATTGCATGTGTGTTATTTCCACAAACCACATATGGATCAACCAGAGTCATTGCATGTGTGTTCTTTCCACAAACCACACATGGATCAACCACTAGAGTCATTGCATGTGTGTTCTTTTCTAGAAACAACCTATGGATCAACTAGTTGTCATTGCATGTGTGTTCTTTTCCACAAACCACATGTGGATCCACCAGTGGTCATTGCATGTGTGTTATTTCCACAAACCACATATGGATCAACCAGAATCATTGCATGTGTGTTCTTTCCCAAAACCACACATTGATCAACCACTAGAGTCATTGCATGTGTGTTCTTTTCCAGAAACAACCTATGGATAACCTAGTGGTCATTGCACGTGTGTTCTTTTCACAAACCACACATGGATCAACCACTAGAGTCATTGCATGTGTGTTATTTCCACAAACCACACATGGATCTACCACTAGAGTCATTGCATGCGTGTTATTTCCGCAAACCACACATGGATCAACCACTAGAGTCATTGTGTGTGTGTTATTTCCACAAACCACATGGATCAACCACTAGAGTCATTGCATGTGTGTTCTTATACTAAAACCAACACTAGAGTCATTGCATGTGTGTTCTTTTCACAAACCACACATGGATCCACCACTGTCATTGCATGTGTGTTCTTTCCACAAACCACACATGGATCAACTACTAGTGGTCATTGCATGCGTGTTCTTTCCAAAAACCACATATGGATCAATCAGTGGTCATTGCATGTGTGTTCTTTTCCATAAACCACTTATGGCTCTATTACAGTCATTGCATGTGTGGTATTTCCACAAACCACACATGGATCAACCACTAGAGTCATTGCATACTTGTTCTTATACTAAAACCACAAACCAGCACTAGAGTCATTGCATGTGTGTTCTTTTCCACAAACCATACATGGATCCACTAGACTCATTGCATGTGTGTTCTTTTCCATAAACAACTGATGGATCAACCAGTGGTCATTGCATGTGTGTTCTTTTCACAAACCACATGTGGACCCACTAGAGTCATTGCATGTGTGTTCTTATACTAAAACTAGCACTAGAGTCATTGCATGTGTGTTCTATCCACTAACCACACATGGATCCACCACTATCATTGCATGTGTGTTCTTTTCACAAACCACACATGGATCCACCACTGTCATTGCATGTGTGTTCTTTCCACAAACCACACATGGATCAACCAGTGGTCATTGCATGTGTGTTCTTTTCCACAAACCACATGTGGATCCACCAGTGGTCATTGCATGTGTGTTATTTCCACAAACCACACATGGATCAACCACTAGAGTCATTGCATGTGTGTTATTTCCACAAACCACACATGGATCAACCAGTAGATTCATTGCATGTGTGTTCTTATACTAAAACCAACACTAGAGTCATTGCATGTGTGTTCTTTTCACAAACCACACATGGATCAAACACTAGAGTCATTGCATGTGTGTTCTTTCCACAAACCACACATGGATCAACCACTAGAGTCATTGCATGTGTGTTCTTATACTAAAACCAACACTAGATTCATTGCATGTGTGTTCTTTTCACAAACCACACATGGATCCACCACTGTCATTGCGTGTGTGTTCTTTCCACAAACCACACATGGATCAACTACTAGTGGTCATTGCATTTGTGTTCTTTCCACAAACCACATATGGATCAATCAGTGGTCATTGCATGTGTGTTCTTTTCCATAAACCACTTATGGATCTATTACAGTCATTGCATGTGTGTTATTTCCACAAACCACACATGGATCAACCACTAGAGTCATTGCATGTTTGTTCTTATACCAAAACCACAAACCAGCACTAGAGTCATTGCATGTGTGTTCTTTTCCACAAACCATACATGGATCCACTAGACTCATTGCATGTGTGTTCTTTTCCACAAATAACCGATGGATCAACCACTGGTCATTGCATGTGTGTTGTTTTCACAAACCACATGTGGACCCACTAGAGTCATTGCATGTGTGTTCTTATACTAAAACTAGCACTAGAGTCATTGCATGTGTGTTCTATCCACAAACCACACAAGGATCCACCACTATCATTGCATGTGTGTTCTTTTCAAAAACCACACATGGATCAACCAGTGGTCATTGCATGTGTGTTCTTTTCCACAAACCACATGTGGATCCACCAGTGGTCATTGCATGTGTGTTATTTCCACAAACCACATATGGATCAACCAGAGTCATTGCATGTGTGTTCTTTCCACAAACCACACATGGATCAACCACTAGAGTCATTGCATGTGTGTTCTTTTCTAGAAACAACCTATGGATCAACTAGTGGTCATTGCATGTGTGTTATTTCCACAAACCACATATGGATCAACCAGAGTCATTGCATGTGTGTTCTTTCCAAAAACCACACATTGATCAACCACTAGAGTCATTGCATGTGTGTTCTTTTCCAGAAACAACCTATGGATAACCTAGTGGTCGTTGCACGTGTGTTCTTTTCACAAACCACACATGGATCAACCACTAGAGTCATTTCATGTGTGTTATTTCCACAAACCACACATGGATCTACAACTAGAGTCATTGCATGCGTGTTATTTCCACAAACCACACATGGATCAACCACTAGAGTCATTGTGTGTGTGTTATTTCCACAAACCACATGGATCAACCACTAGAGTCATTGCATGTGTGTTCTTATACTAAAACCAACACTAGAGTCATTGCATGTGTGTTCTTTTCACAAACCACACATGGATCCACCACTGTCATTGCATGTGTGTTCTTTCCACAAACCACACATGGATCAACTACTAGTGGTCATTGCATGTGTGTTCTTTCCACAAACCACATATGGATCAATCTGTGGTCATTGCATGTGTGTTCTTTTCCATAAACCACTTATGGCTCTATTACAGTCATTGCATGTGTGGTATTTCCACAAACCACACATGGATCAACCACTAGAGTCATTGCATGCTTGTTCTTATACTAAAACCACAAACCAGCACTTGAGTCATTGCATGTGTGTTCTTTTCCACAAACCATACATGGATCCACTAGACTCATTGCATGTGTGTTCTTTTCCATAAACAACTGATGGATCAACCAGTGGTCATTGCATGTGTGTTCTTTTCACAAACAACACATGGATCAACCACTGGTCATTGCATGTGTATTTTGCACAAACCACATGTGTACCCACTAGAGTCATTGCATGTGTGTTCTTATCCACAAACAACTTATGGATCCACCAGAGTCATTGCATGTGTGTTCTTTCCACAAACCACACATGGCTCCATCACTTTCATTGCATGTGTGTTCTTTCCACAAACCACACATGGATCAACCAGTGGTCATTGCATGTGTGTTCTTTTCCACATGTGGATCCACCAGTGGTCATTGCATGAGTGTTATTTCCACAAACCACACATGGATCAACCACTAGAGTCATTGCATGTGTGTTATTTCCACAAACCACACATGGATCAACCACTAGAGTCATTGCACGTGTATTCTTTTCTAGAAACAACTTATGGATCAACCAGTGGTCATTGCATATGTGTTCTTTTCACAAACCACACATGGATCAACCACTAGAGTCATTGCATGTGTGTTATTTCCACAAACCACACATGGATCAACCACTAGAGTCATTGCATGTGTGTTCTTTCCACAAACCACTCATGGATCAACCACTAGAGTCATTGCATGTGTGTTCTTATACTAAAACCAACACTAGAGTCATTGCATGTGTGTTCTTTTCACAAACCACACATGGATCAAACACTAGAGTCATTGCATGTGTGTTCTTTCCACAAACTACACATGGATCAACCACTAGAGTCATTGCATGTGTGTTCTTATACTAAAACCAACACTAGATTCATTGCATGTGTTTTTTTTTCACAAACCACACATGGATCCACCATTGTCATTGCGTGTGTGTTCTTTCCACAAACCACACATGGATCAACTACTAGTGGTCATTGCATGTGTGTTCTTTCCACAAACCACATATGGATCAATCAGTGGTCATTGCATGTGTGTTCTTTTCCATAAACCACTTATGAATCTATTACAGTCATTGCATGTGTGTTATTTCCACAAACCACACATGGATCAACCACTAGAGTCATTGCATGTTTGTTCTTATACCAAAACCACAAACCAGCACTAGAGTCATTGCATGTGTGTTCTTTTCCACAAACCATACATGGATCCACTAGACTCATTGCATGTGTGTTCTTTTCCACAAATAACTGATGGATCAACCACTGGTCATTGCATGTGTGTTGTTTTCACAAACCACATGTGGACCCACTAGAGTCATTGCATGTGTGTTCTTATACTAAAACTAGCACTAGAGTCATTGCATGTGTGTTGTATCCACAAACCACACATGGATCCACCACTATCATTGCATGTGTGTTCTTTTCACAAACCACACATGGATCCACCACTGTCATTGCATGTGTGTTCTTTCCACAAACCACACATGGATCAACCAGTGGTCATTGCATGTGTGTTGTTTTCCACAAACCACATGTGGATCCACTAGTGGTCATTGCATGTGTGTTATTTCCACAAACCACATATGGATGAACCAGAGTCATTGCATGTGTGTTCTTTCCACAAAGCACACATGGATCAACCACTAGAGTCATTGCATGTGTGTTCTTTTCTAGAAACAACCTATGGATCAACTAGTGGTCATTGCATGTGTGTTCTTTTCCACAAACCACATGTGGATCCACCAGTGGTCATTGCATGTGTGTTATTTCCACAAACCACATATGGATCAACCAGAGTCATTGCATGTGTGTTCTTTCCAAAAACCACACATTGATCAACCACTAGAGTCATTGCATGTGTGTTCTTTTCTAGAAACAACCTATGGATAACCTAGTGGTCATTGCATGTGTGTTCTTTTCACAAACCACACATGGATCAACCACTAGAGTCATTGCATGTGTGTTATTTCCACAAACCACACATGGATCAACCACTAGAGTCATTGCATGTGTGTTCTTTCCACAAACCACTCATGGATCAACCACTAGAGTCATTGCATGTGTGTTCTTATACTAAAACCAACACTAGAGTCATTGCATGTGTGTTCTTTTCACAAACCACACATGTATCAAACACTAGAGTCATTGCATGTGTGTTCTTTCCACAAACTACACATGGATCAACCACTAGAGTCATTGCATGTGTGTTCTTATACTAAAACCAACACTAGATTCATTGCATGTGTTTTTTTTTCACAAACCACACATGGATCCACCATTGTCATTGCGTGTGTTCTTTCCACAAACCACACATGGATCAACTACTAGTGGTCATTGCATGTGTGTTCTTTCCACAAACCACATATGGATCAATCAGTGGTCATTGCATGTGTGTTCTTTTCCATAAACCACTTATGGATCTATTACAGTCATTGCATGTGTTATTTCCACAAACCACACATGGATCAACCACTAGAGTCATTGCATGTTTGTTCTTATACCAAAACCACAAACCAGCACTAGAGTCATTGCATGTGTGTTCTTTTCCACAAACCATACATGGATCCACTAGACTCATTGCATGTGTGTTCTTTTCCACAAATAACTGATGGATCAACCACTGGTCATTGCATGTGTGTTGTTTTCACAAACCACATGTGGACCCACTAGAGTCATTGCATGTGTGTTCTTATACTAAAACTAGCACTAGAGTCATTGCATGTGTGTTGTATCCACAAACCACACATGGATCCACCACTATCATTGCATGTGTGTTCTTTTCACAAACCACACATGGATCCACCACTGTCATTGCATGTGTGTTCTTTCCACAAACCACACATGGATCAACTAGTGGTCATTGCATGTGTGTTGTTTTCCACAAACCACATGTGGATCCACCAGTGGTCATTGCATGTGTGTTATTTCCACAAACCACATATGGATGAACCAGAGTCATTGCATGTGTGTTCTTTCCACAAAGCACACATGGATCAACCACTAGAGTCATTGCATGTGTGTTCTTTTCTAGAAACAACCTATGGATCAACTAGTGGTCATTGCATGTGTGTTCTTTTCCACAAACCACATGTGGATCCACCAGTGGTCATTGCATGTGTGTTATTTCCACAAACCACATATGGATCAACCAGAGTCATTGCATGTGTGTTCTTTCCAAAAACCACACATTGATCAACCACTAGAGTCATTGCATGTGTGTTCTTTTCTAGAAACAACCTATGGATAACCTAGTGGTCATTGCATGTGTGTTCTTTTCACAAACCACACATGGATCAACCACTAGAGTCATTGCATGTGTGTTATTTCCACAAACCACACATGGATCTACCACTAGAGTCATTGCATGCGTGTTATTTCCACAAACCACACATGGATCAACCACTAGAGTCATTGCATGTGTGTTCTTTCCACAAACCACACATGGATCAACCACTAGAGTCATTGCATGTGTGTTCTTATACTAAAACCAACACTAGACTCATTGCATGTGTGTTCTTTTCACAAACCACACATGGATCCACCACTGTCATTGCATGTGTGTTCTTTCCACAAACCACACATGGATCAACTACTAGTGTTCATTTCATGTGTGTTCTTTCCACAAACCACATATGGATCAATCAGTGGTCATTGCATGTGTGTTCTTTTCCATAAACCACTTATGGCTCTATTACAGTCATTGCATGTGTAGTATTTCCACAAACCACAAATGGATCAACCACTAGAGTCATTGCATGCTTGTTCTTATACTAAAACCACAAACCAGCACTAGAGTCATTGCATGTGTGTTCTTTTCCATAAACCATACATGGATCCACTAGACTCATTGCATGTGTGTTCTTTGATGGATCAACGTTCTTTTCTCAAATAACTGATGGATCAACCACTGGTCATTGCATGTGTGTTCTTTTCACAAACCACATGTGGACCCACTAGAGTCATTGCATGTGTGTTCTTATACTAAAACTAGCACTAGAGTCATTGCATGTGTGTTCTATCCACAAACCACACATGGATCCACCACTATCATTGCATGTGTGTTCTTTTCACAAACCACACATGGATCCACCACTGTCATTGCATGTGTGTTCTTTCAACAAACCACACATGGATCAACCAGTGGTCATTGCATGTGTGTTCTTTTCCACAAATCACATGTGGATCCACCAGTGGTCATTGCATGTGTGTTATTTCCACAAACCACATATGGATCAACCGAGTCATTGCATGTGTGTTCTTTCCACAAACCACAAATGGATCAACCACTAGAGTCATTGCATGTGTGTTCTTTTCCAGAAACAACCTATGGATCAACTAGTGGTCATTGCATGTGTGTTCTTTTCACAAACCACACATGGATCAACCAGTGGTCATTGCATGTGTGTTCTTTTCCACAAACCACATGTGGATCCACCAGTGGTCATTGCATGTGTGTTATTTCCACAAACCACGTATGGATCAACCAGAGTCATTGCATGTGTGTTCTTTCCAAAAACCACACATGGATCAACCACTAGAGTCATTGCATGTGTGTTCTTTCCAGAAACAACCTATGGATAACCTAGTGGTCATTGCATGTGTGTTCTTTTCACAAACCACACATGGATCAACCACTAGAGTCATTGCATGTGTGTTATTTCCACAAACCACACATGGATCTACCACTAGAGTCATTGCATGTGTGTTATTTCCACAAACCACACATGGATCAACCACTAGAGTCATTGCATGTGTGTTCTTTCCACAAACCACACATGGATCAACCACTAGAGTCATTGCATGTGTGTTCTTATACTAAAACCAACACTAGAGTCATTGCATGTGTGTTCTTTTCACAAACCACACATGGATCAACCACTAGAGTCATTGCATGTGTGTTCTTTCCACAAACCACACATGGATCAACCACTAGAGTCATTGCATGTGTGTTCTTATACTAAAACCAACACTAGATTCATTGCATGTGTGTTCTTTTCACAAACCACACATGGATCCACCACTGTCATTGCGTGTGTGTTCTTTCCACAAACCACACATGGATCAACTACTAGTGGTCATTGCATGTGTGTTCTTTCCACAAACCACATATGGATCAATGAGTGGTCATTGCATGTGTGTTCTTTTCCATAAACCACTTATGGATCTATTACAGTCATTGCATGTATGTTATTTCCACAAACCACACATGGATCAACGACTAGAGTCATTGCATGTTTGTTCTTATATTAAAACCACAAACCAGCACTAGAGTCATTGCATGTGTGTTCTTTTCCACACACCATACATGGATCCACTAGACTCATTGCATGTGTGTTATTTTCCACAAATAACTGATGGATCAACCACTGGTCATTGCATGTGTGTTCTTTTCACAAACCACATGTGGACCCACTAGAGTCATTGCATGTGTGTTCTTATACTAAAACTAGCACTAGAGTCATTGCATGTGTGTTCTATCCACAAACCACACATGGATCCACCAATATCATTGCATGTGTGTTCTTTTCACAAACCACACATGGATCCACCACTATCATTGCATGTGTGTTCTTTCCACAAACCACACATGGATCAACCAGTGGTCATTGCATGTGTGTTCTTTTCCACAAACCACATGTGGATCCACCAGTGGTCATTGCATGTGTGTTATTTCCACAAACCACATATGGATCAACCAGAGTCATTGCATGTGTGTTCTTTCCAAAAACCACACATTGATCAACCACTAGAGTCATTGCATGTGTGTTCTTTTCTAGAAACAACCTATGGATAACCTAGTGGTCATTGCATGTGTGTTCTTTTCACAAACCACACATGGATCAACCACTAGAGTCATTGCATGTGTGTTATTTCCACAAACCACACATGGATCAACCACTAGAGTCATTGCATGTGTGTTCTTTCCACAAACCACTCATGGATCAACCACTAGAGTCATTGCATGTGTGTTCTTATACTAAAACCAACACTAGAGTCATTGCATGTGTGTTCTTTTCACAAACCACACATGTATCAAACACTAGAGTCATTGCATGTGTGTTCTTTCCACAAACTACACATGGATCAACCACTAGAGTCATTTCATGTGTGTTCTTATACTAAAACCAACACTAGATTCATTGCATGTGTTTTTTTTTCACAAACCACACATGGATCCACCATTGTCATTGCATGTGTGTTCTTTCCACAAACCACACATGGATCAACCACTAGTGGTCATTGCATGTGTGTTATTTCCACAAACCACATATGGATCAACCAGTGGTCATTGCATGTGTGTTCTTTTCCATAAACCACTTATGAATCCATTACAATCATTGCATGTGTGTTATTTCCAGAAACGACACATGGATCAACCACTAGAGTCATCGCATGTTTGTTCTTATACTAAAACCACAAACCTGCAATAGAGTCATTGCATGTGTGTTCTTTTCCACAAACCATACATGGACACACTAGAATCATTGCATGTGTGTTCTTTTCCACAAACAACTGATGGATCAACCAATCGTCATTGCATGTGTGTTCTTTTCACAAACCACATGTGGACCCACTAGAGTCATTGCATGTGCGTTCTTATACTAAAACTAGCACTAGAGTCATTGCATGTGTGTTCTATCCACAAACCACACATGGATCCACCACTGTCATTGCATGTGTGTTCTTTTCAGAAACCACACATGGATGCACCACTGTCATTGCATGTGTGTTCTTTCCACAAACCACACATGGATCAACCAGTGGTCATTGCATGTGTGTTCTTTTCACAAACGACATGTGGACTCACTAGAGTCATTTCATGTGTGTTCTTATACTAAAACTAGCACTAGAGTCATTGCATGTGTGTTCTTATACTAAAACTAGCACTAGAGTCATTGCATGTGTGTTCTATCCACAAACCACACATGGATCCACCACTGTCATTGCATGTGTGTTCTTTTTCACAAACCACACATGGATCCACCACTGTCATTGCATGTGTGTTCTTTCCACAAACCAGACATGGATCAACCAGTGGTCATTGCATGTGTGTTCTTTTCCACAAACCACACATGGATCCACCAGTGGTCATTGCATGTGTGTTCTTTCCACAAACCACATATGGATCAACTAGAGTCATTGCATGTGTGTTCTTTCCACAAACCACATATGGATCCACTAGACTCATTGCATGTGTGTTCTTTTCCACAAACAACTTATGGATCAACCAGTGGTCATTGCATGTGTGTTCTTTTCACAAATCACACATGGATCAACCACTAGAGTCATTGCATGTGTGTTATTTCCACAAACCACACATGGATCAACCACTAGAGTCATTGCATGTGTGTTATTTCCACAAACCACACATGGATCAACCACTAGAGTCATTGCATGTGTGTTCTTTCCACAAACCACACATGGATCAATCACTAGAGCCATTGCATGTGTGTTCTTATACTAAAACCAACACTAGAGTCATTGCATGTGTGTTCTTTTCACAAACCACACATGGATCCACCACTGTCATTGCATGTGTGTTCTTTCCACAAACCACACATGGATCAACCACTAGTGGTCATTGCATGTGTGTTCTTTCCACAAACCACATATGGATCAACCAGTGGTCATTGCATGTGTGTTCTTTTCCATAAACCACTTATGGATCCATTACAGTCATTGCATGTGTGTTATTTCCACAAACCACACATGGATCAACTACTAGAGTCATTGCATGTTTGTTCTTATACTAAAACCACAAATGGATCCATTTGAGTCATTTCATGCTTGTTCTTATAGTAAAACTAGCACTGCCCGCCAATGGATCCACCGTTAGACCGAGTCTTCTAGAAGGCACGCCATAACAGCTTGTTCGCTGACGATTATTACATATCGCTCGATTGGGGCGCTGACGATTGGGATGGTCTTCGCGAGAGCGATCCTCGAGTAGGATGTTCGTGGCATGATTGACCACGCTTGTCGTGGACAACCGGCATGTTGAAGTGTTACGACTCACGAGTTCGTGGGCTATATCCCGTGTCACGCCCCTCACATTTCTCTTCCTCCCCGTATTCTCTTCCTTCCCTCAAGCCACTTTCCCCACTTCATTTCCATCCGTCAGAGCCGCAGCCTCACGACATCCACCAATTCTCTGATCACTACCTTCATGGTAAGAAATCATTTTACAAGGATTTGAACTTATCCTACAGATTCCTGCTATTCGCCAATCTAACTTCTGATCTTTTTTTCTGATTTCTCGACAAACTTCAGATGTGGCAGATGTGGGAGCCCAAGAATCTGGAGATCCTCGTGTGCAGCTTCGCAACAGCGTTCCCGCTCGTGTGCTCCCACCCAGGATGCTTTCGCCGTTACTCCTACCGCAAGCTCCCGCTCCACGAGCTCGCGTCAAGACGGCGCGCGGTATACCGCACGGAGCCGGGCTACAACTACACCGGCCCGCCGGCAGAGCTCGTCGTCCACCTTGCAGATGGGCACTTGATCGAAGTGATTAGGATCTTGTACGGGCAAGCCCAACTGCTCCAAGAGCAGGTGCCGTTCACTGAATCGGCACGCCACCTGCTAATTTTCCAGGGGGATGGCTCTGTTTTTGTCCTGACCATCACCGCCGGTGTTCTGGGAACTAGAGTCAGGCCCACCGTCGTGGGTGCCGTATGCGTCAGGTCGGTCTCATGCGCCTGGCCCGTATACACGGTGCGCATGTGGGCGAACGCCCATCCACCGTCGTCGGATAGTATTCTTGTGCTAGCCGAGGCGTCGAGCTGCCCGACACTGCGGGAGGTGGAGTATGTGGACCTAAGGTCGATCCTATGCGTGCCATCTCAGTACGTTGTCGGTGCTGGACCGAACAAGCAGATGCATTTCTACATTTGTATCGAGAAGACCGACAGGCAAATGTAGTACTTGTGCTGTCGTTACTATTAGACTTAAGCGATGCTTCTCACGTGCTTAGAGCATACGTGTTGTGCGAATGTACCCCAGTTGTAGTTTTCAGTACTCCTTAATACTTCGACGAGTTATTATATTGGTCCAATCAGCTTGCTGTTGTCATGTTGCAAAGTCCGCTTGCTCTGGACAGACCGGCTATACCGTGTGCTCCCGCTCCCGCATGTCAGTGTCACGTGTTCCGAGGGCCCACCTGCTAGTGTCCTTCCCCTCGAAGCCACTGTCCCAACTTCTCTTCCATCCTGCCACTCCCGTCCGATGGTTGTAATCTGATGATTTTCGTTGGATTGTTTACAAGTAATCTACGTTGATAATGCAACATGCCAATGGCACAAACACAATTTCTAAAGTGGAAGCACTCACATGCTGCTATTGCACATATTTCTCAATATAGCTCGACAAACACATTACAATAATTGTACTTGCATTAAACACAACCAACCTAAACAACATCTAAACCCACATCACACCGCTGTCGTCGGAGTCCACCTCGATTGGTGACACCACCGTGCCCTTCCCGGCGACATCCACTCCCGCCCGTGGCTTGCCCTTCACCAAGGAGGCAACAATGGCGTTCTACACAGCTTCATCCCTGTCGTCCTCCACATCGGAATCGACAATGACGAAGGTGACGGGGTTGGCATGGACCGAGCGCCGTCGCGCCTGGCGGCTCCTGGTCGAGCTCGACGCCGCATCAGTCCTTCTACAGGTAGGAGGGGCCAAGCTTGCATATGTAGCATCGTCGCTCCTCTCAAGAAACCATGGCCATTTGATACTGCGACGGTAGGATCTTGGGGTGGATCCGCCGCGACGAGCCCTACCGGAAGCGGTAGAGCGGATGGATCTGCCGGCGCGAGCCATGACAAGTTCCTAGGAGGGAGTAAGATTGTGGGCCAGGGGTGTCTGGTTCCTGAGCAAGACCTCCTAGTGATTTGTACGCGGGCAAGGTACCAAAAATTTCATCAATGCGACATGTGGCTTTTGAACTGCTGGCGCTGTTTTTTTGACAAGTCCACATGCTAGGTCCCCACTTGTCACCAATGTGGACGGTAGGATTCTGCCCGAGTTATTAAGTAGGGATAAATCACGCTCACCACTACCCCGACATCCAAAGGCTCTTTCTTTCCGCTTCGCCTCCTCGGGCCATGGCTCGCAACGTGCGCTTTGTCTCGGGCGGAATTAGGGTCGGCTCAACACCGTCAGGCGGGTGCCCCCATCAGGTACCGGAGGGCGCCCTACAATTACTACCCCGATATGCTGTGTTTGTGTGGTGAGAAGATGCCGAGATGGATTTCGTGGACCGATGAAAATACTGCAGGAAAATTCAGCAACTGCAACATCAGAGCGGTAAGTTCCTACTATAGGTACAATGGTAACTCAGATCCGGAAAGCATAATGTAATTCTTTTTTTGTTTCCTTCGATCTACTACGCAGGAAGGGAGGGGGACTGGCTGTGACAAGTTTGTGTGGATCGAAAAGCCACTGACAGGTTTTCACAGAGAGCTTGTTCAGGATCTGCGTTATGCTGTGTGGGACAAGAAAGAGGAGATTCGTGCGATGGAGCGAGAGATCCGGGAGCTTCCCTAGGTGCAAGGGAGGCAGGGCAGGGAGGTGGTGAGATAGACGGGCTCAAGATTATGCCAGATAGTGGACACAATTTCCTCATTATCTAGGCATTATCTGTTGCATTTGAAGTTTATGTTGCCATGTCGTTGTCCAGCAGCTGAAATAAGTTGCTGCCTCGTGGAGTGTAGCGGCCAGCTTAAGAAATTGTTTTCCAGCCCAGAAACTTATCATAAGTGTAATGCCAACACCAGGGATTTATTAAGAGCCTATAAATAAATCATGTCTGTGCCACTAACATCCATCGATTTTGGAGAGGATTTAACCGCTCAGCTATCGCGATTGTTCAGATAGTAGTGGCAATACACGCTTTTGATTCAACTAGTGGCCTCGGCCGTATCAAATCCTAAAGTCGCGATACATTTTACTCCGAGTACGGGAGGCAGATTATTTCGGCCGACAAGTTCCATGCACACAGCTCTAGAGTTTAACCGAACTACATATATAGGTTCAAGTTCAATACATCATTAGGCTACTACACTGCTAGCCCTCTTTCTCTGCTTGGGTGCCAACTTTCTTCCTCTTTCCTTCATGTCCACTGGCTTCTTCATCTCCAGCCTTCTTCCTCTTCCTGGGTGCGAATTTTCTTACCTTCACGTACCCTGCATCTCCGGGCCAAGGGAAGTCAGGCCAATCAACACCAGAATCTTGTCCGGCATCATCACTCCACTCGTTTTGGTTTTCTTCCCGCAGCAAAATCACTGAGTCGGCTGTCTTGTTTCTTACCTTGCGCTTCAGAAATAACAAGACATGGATTACTACCTTATATCTATAGACTATAAACAATTTTTGTGTGAATGTACCATGTCATACCTAGGTTTGGGAGCATTAAGGGACATCCAATGCTCTATGGCCTATAAGATGGCAGGTCTTGCATCCGTTTTGCCCTTCTTTGTTACGTAAAGCCGAACCCTTCTTCTCGAGAAAATTCTTAAACCTATTCACCTGGGGTCTTCCTCTGCCCCTTTTTGTAACTGGCTGGCAAAGCTCGAAAGACAGTTGGACTTGAGGCCACTGAGATGGGTCTGTACATGGCTCGATGGATCCAGCATACGCAGCTATGAACTTTTCCATAGAGTAGTAGTCTGACAAATACTGATCCAAATGTGGTAGAGTTCTTTTCTTCACCAAGAAGGCTAAGGCGTGGTCACAAGGTTTCCGATATCTGCCACTCTAAGGTGTGCATTCTCGCATTGGATGTTCACAACATCCCTTTTGCCACTCTTGGACATATCGACCACCTCATAGCTTTTGCTGGTTGATGGGAGAACCTTAAGATGAGCAAGTCCTCGGCTTCTCTTGTGCAGTTGCTGTACAACTGGCGGTAGCATATGTCCTCTAAGTCTCCTATCGATCTCTCTCCTTATATTTAACAACTTCATGATCATACCACGTATGCTATCCATCAAGATATGAACAGGACGCACTTTTATGTCCTTCACCCTGTTATTCAGGCATTCTGCAAGGTTGTTGTTTATGTAATCAACTTTGATGTCAGGGTTGAATTGAATCCTCTTCCATAGCTGCGAATGATGGATGGATAAGTACTCTGGAAGTTCAGGGGCTTCGGAAAAAATCTTGCTCATGAAATAATCACTGCTACTAGGTTTGTAAACTCTAGCAGCAGGAAACATGTAACAAAATACGCTGCCTGCATAGTGTGAGTACAAGTTGAGCATCATATGGGCATGGCATTCTCTACCTTCACCAAGGAACACCTCCTTTACTGCATTCGTCAGTCCTTTGCATGCATCCGTGGATATAGCCAATGGATCCATGTGGCCTATTGATCTCCTGAGCTGCGTCATAAACCAGACCTAGTTTTCCTCCGTTTCTGTTTCAAACAGCCAATGCCACTGGGAACATCCAGCCAGACCATCAAGTGATGTGGCGATGGTGTAGCCTTTCCATTTGCCAGTTAGGACAGTGCTGTCTACACTCAGATACAGCCTACAGCCGTCCTTGAATCCATCGATGCAAGGTTTAAGCGCCATGAAAAATCTTTTGAAATATATTTTACCACCTTCTAGTTCGGTGTCAATCTCCACAACACTCCCCAAACACCTAGCTTGTACCTCCGCCTTGAAGTTGTACAGCATCCTCAAGCTATTGGTCCAATCCCCGTGCAAGACCCCTAGAGCTTTCTCTTTACCTTTCCAAACCGTGTAATACAGAAGGACAATGTTTTATTTAGAACCGAGGCTAGTCTGAATATTCTTCGTGGTCTCCTTAGGGTTATCCTTTAGTATGGACATAGATTGCATAGCCACCCACTCCCTATCAGCCATTGAGGATTTCAGTTTGCTTCCTGTCGGACACATGTGTGGAGGGCCCATTCTGTTCACCTGCAACACAGATTCATTTAAAAGATAAGCGGAGTCGACTAGTTGCCAGAAAGATATCGCACATCAATTGTAGTTATAGAGTGAAAAAAGAGAGAGAGAGTTCTAATGGTTTGCTACATTCATTGCCCCAGTACCCTAATTGCAGTCGACGCAGGTAAGGATCTTGCTGTGATCCTCCATGGACAATGTACCTACCGCCCATTCATCCAAGTTAACTTGCAAACGGCCTCATACCTCTCGCAGAGTTCTTCACGATAAACGCCGAACTCCCCATGATACAAAAATGCCTAATGACATCCTGAACTCATGCATGCTCTCGAACTCGGTGCTGAATCAAATTATAGGATACTCGTGGTCATGTTTCATTTCTTCTACTTCAACACCCAAATCATCGACTGGAATACCAGCCTCATCGTTAAGTTCCTCGTCTATTTCATCATCACCAGATTCTTGATCCTCTACAGTGCCTGCTTCTTCATCTGATTCAGAATCTTCGCCATCGTCTCTAATGCCTAGTATTGCACACATCATATTGACTCCCATGGGTGGGGATGCACCATCGTCTCCACCCGGATGGACAGGAACATTGCCCCAGTCCACCTCACCGGCAACTCTGTTTTCTCCAAGACACTCGGTTGGTTCTGCTGCAACCACATGGGGTGGTCTTACGTTTGCACGCATCCTAGGTACTTCAGTGGACAAACAAATGTAATCAATTTCATCTTGAGTGTATGTAACCCTCTTGCTCTTCCTGTGTACATCCTCCTTCCCGATGTAATCTTTCCCGATGGTATCGTGAGGGCTTGACATCCGCTCCATTCCCCATCGAACCAGGCCTTTGCCGCCGCCTTGGGTGTGATCTCTCATCGCCTCCTCACGGGTGTTGGCTCTGTGGTGCTTGGCATTATTGCTCGACCTGTGGCGTGTTCTTCTTCGAATTATCCCTTTTGCTGCTACTATTGGGCGTGTTCTCCTTCGTGCTGGCATTATTGCCTAACCCCAGCGGCGTGTTCCGCTCCAAATTAGCCCTTTTGCTGCTACTATTGGGCATCTTCTCCTTCGTGCTGGCATTATTACCGACCTCTGGCGTGTTCCGCTCCAAATTAGCCCTTTTGCTGCTACTATTGGGCGTGTTCTCCTTCGTGCTGGCATAATTCCCTGACAGCGACGTGTTCCGCTCCAAATTTGTGTTTTTTCTGCTCCCACTGGGTGTGGTAGCCTCCGTGATGGCCATCTTCGCATCTTTGCTACCACTCCTGGGAGTGTTCACCACCGTGCTAGCCCTCTTAGCATTTTTGCTGCTACCGTTCAGTGTGGCATTTTGACTGGATCTCAGGGGTGTACTCATGGCATGGTGCCTTTTGTCGTGCGACTCTTGGGTGTCCTCTTCTCTGGCATGCTCTCCTTGGTGACGTTCTTATTTGGGGTGCCCTTTCTAGGGATGCTCTTCCTGCTCCTCTTTATGATGCTCCTCTGTAAGACTCTCCTCTGTTCGAAGCCACTCTCAGTCGCACCAGCCCCAGTGATGCCATGGATCAAGTCATGTATGCCTTCTAAAAGTCCATCATCTCTATTGTCGAGTTCCAATTCCTCTCCAACCGTGAGCACTACCAAGTGGAAGTAAACTTCACCTCTATAATGTTTCCTTGTAAACGGTACGACTAAATCCCTGGTATCTTTCACTTTGATAGCCTTTTTGCTCCTGTAACCATAATATAACAAACGTGCTTCCTAGGAGGACCCCCACAACACCTTCACATGTAACGATGTCATCAGGTCAGATAACTCTACCATTTCAGGGTCGTATCTACCAAGGATTACATCAAACTCGTCATAGAATTTTTTTGTGCCATCATCTAATTTTGCAGTATAATCCGCGACACCGATACGAACAATTACTTTGCCATCATCAGGTTCTTCAGGATAGAAACCTCCGAGAGGTTCGAGAGATGGAGCGGCACCATCAGACCCAACCCCAATGCCACCGCCGCCATCACCAGCGTCATCGTTAGCTGGATCAACCTCGGTGGAAGTATCAGGACCAGGAGCAAGGCGAGGGCCCTTAGCAGTGGGAGCTACATTACATGGTGGACAGGCATGACCCCTTCTAACGGCATCCACAATAGGATCAGCTGCTGCCATGCCACCTCGACGATCAGGAGCAGTTCCCACAACAGCAGTGTTTCGAGTGCTAGTAGAGTCCAGACCATGAGCTGGCTTCAGACCAGCAGCTCGCTAAACCTGAGCACAGGTTTGAGGAGGAGAGAAGGCATCAGTCTTTGCAACAACAGTGGGGCAGCCTCCAGAAGCCTAAGTTTGCTCAACAGCAGCAGGGATTGGGTCAACAGCATCCAGATCAACAACAACACGAGGACGACCAGTACCAGCAGATTCCAGAGCACGGGTTCGCACAACTTGAGGACGGTTTTGAGGAGGAGCAGCACACAAGGCGGCAGTCTTGGCAACAACAGCGGGGCAGCCTCCGGACGCCTTAGTTTGCTCAATAGCGGCATGGATTGGGTGAGCAGCAGCCACAAAAACATGGGCACGGGGACGGGGACGACCAGTACCAACAGATTCCAGAGCAGAGTTTTCCACAACGGCAATAAGGGGACTCCTACGAGGAGGTTGCTTGACAGAAGCATATCATGGACGAGGAACCACATTTTGCTCAACAACAGCAGGGGTTTGAGTTAGACCTCCCTGTCCAATAATAGCTAGGCGACTCCCAGTAGCAAGAGCTTCCTCATCCACTATGTTACACACCAGCGTAACCACGTGAAGCCTAACATGCTGTTTCATCAACCCAATTAGCTGACTGTCACACGCTATAGGAACCCTGAAGCCTCGTTCATCAACGATGCTAAACCGCGCCTCCTCCGCCTCATTTCAGCAAGTTCACGCATAGTAGCAACCAAACCAGGGACAGTGCGTAACTGCACATGCGCTACTTCCATCTTCAGACTCTGAGCCTGTTTCCACGTGCTCTTCCCATGTGCTAATTTAATGAGGTAGCCGCAGACGCTCACCAGAACCGTGTTATTCGGTTCAGCGGAAATCCTAGTTGACAGAAAATTGGAGACAAAAGATAAGAATTGTTTGTCGTCGTAATAGCAAACAATTCTATGTTCGATATATCTCCGTAATGCCAATAGCCAGCTAGCAGTTATAGGTAGCGAATAGCAAAGAGAAGAGTAGCTCACCCAAAATTAGCCGACGATTTCTTCCTCGGCAAATGGATCTGCCATCCGCGCTTGCTTAGCCTGTCGTGGTAGAGGCGGGCTAGATCGTCGCAACGGCTGGCACGACATTCGGCATTAGAGCTCGGTAGCAGCGAGTAGGCGCAGCAACTTGGCGCCGGAAGTCAAATGCCCGAAGAGATCATTCTGGATGGAGAGGGGATTTCGACACCGCCGGTGCTAGGGTTCATGCGAAAGGAGGAAGGGAGTGGATTTGTGAATTTGGTCAACGCACGATGCTCCTTTAGTATCTCGTTTCGTCTACATGGTTGCGGTGTTGGCGCTCGTGTCACGGGAATATTACTGACATGAGGGTCCCGACCATCTACTTCACGGGGCAGTTTCACGGCATGTTTGGATTTGGTAGGGGTGAGACGAGTTTGCATCGAAATGGCCCCACTCGGTAGTTGGCAGCCCAACTTTTCGAAACGCGGTAATTTCAGGCAACTTAGGTACCGCCATGCGCTGGCCTGCCAAATTTGGTACCGCAGACGAACAAGCCCATATATTTGGTACTTGTACTTTGTATCATCATGTAGAAGTCAAAGGTTATTAGCTACCTAACTGTCATGGTATTGCCGACGAGTACGCCATGGAGGGGTCCTCATAGTGCGTGTTTAGAGACGTGGGGTAAGGCGGATAGTTGTCGGGTACGAGGTAACATAGCTTACCCATGTTCAAGTCCCACAACGGTGGCAGAATTCTACTCCTGCTATAAATCACTATAATGGCAATACGCCAAGTTACAGAGATTGGTTCGATGTGCGAGGGTGTTATGAATCATTGCCCTAAAGGCTCCCGCAGGCTGGCTTATAAAGGCGCCAAGACCTAGGGTTTACAGGGAAAGGTCGTTGCCGGACAAGGTAAAGAGTACTACACTAATACGAATTGGTCTTCTGTGTCTTGTACTCCAAGGCTCCGCGTATGTCGGTGACTCCTGTGTAGCCTTCCTTTATCCAGCTTGGGCCTCCCTTCAGGATCCGTCTAACTGGGCCGCCCAGCAGGCCATAGGCCTTGCTACCAACTATGGGCCACCCGGGTTAGGAAGATTGGTAACATGCTATGAGGATACCCATATATCATATCCCCAACAGTAGCCCCGGAGGACTTTGAAATCTTGCGCCGTCTTGCTTGTTGATCTCTTAATATCCCGTCTAAGTGATGCCGGTAATCCGTCAAGGAATATCTCAAAGGTCTCCCAAAGAACCCTGCAATCCTCTCCGTCTTTGCAATGTAGCCGGAGATTCCTTGAGTCTTCATTTCCAGAGTCGGATAGTCCCTGTCTTCAATGGAATCTTTAGATGTGACCTTTCACTGTCACTGTCAGGAGGATGACATAGCGTACAACCTACGTTACCTTGAAACTCACAGAAACAGAGAATTAATCATCAGCTATTTTCACGCGCGCGAAATCCAAAACAGCGGAGCGGCAAAAGAAGGAGGACGTGGCGAAATTACCGTGCACGTTCATTTCCATGTCGGCAACATTCCATCCGTCAAATCTCTTTGCATGAATCTTGGTGCGAGGCTTATATATTTCCACCACGGTCAATTTACTTCTCTTTTACCCGCATTTGCTTTCCATTCTTCGTCTTTCTCCAGCCACGTGACCATTCGAGCTTTTCTATGAAAACCCTAACCAGAGCCCTTCTTCCTCCACCTTCTCTTCATCGTAATGTCCTCCAGTAACTCGGCTCCTTCCACGACGGCGATTCCTGAGGCTACATTGGAGCTATCCCAGGAAGTGACCGTCGTGCCGGAGGGGGTGGTCGTTCATGTCTCCGCTGTGACGGAATCCACCGGCGATGACCAAGAATGAGCGGCGCCCGAAGCCACTGAAGAAGAAAACGACTCCCACAAGTGGGTGTGGAGAGGCTCTGATCTGTCCGCCAAAGATCTGTAGGAGCTGGTCGCTGAGGGGTATCTCCCTGCGACAGAGAAGTTAGTCTGGGGGGCAGCACTGGTCGGCGAGGTGGTCCCTTCTCCCCAACCCGGAGAGAAGGTGTACCTCAAATCTCAGCTGGTACGTGGCGTAAGACTGCCAGTCTGACTTCTTCTTGGATGTCCTCCAGCACTTCCAGGTACTTCCCCACAATCTCTCTCCCAACAACATTCTAGTCCTTAGCAAGTTTGTAGCTCTGTGCGAAGGATATCTAAGGATCAAGCCTAGATTAGATCTGTTTGTATATATTTTTCACCATCAAGAGAGAGTCCGTAGAGTCCAAGTACGAACTGTGGATCTGCAAAACCATTAGCTTTAAGATACGACCTAGCCGATGCTTCCCTGACATTGTTGGGCATGAGTCATGCAAGAATTGGCAGCACACGTATTTCTACGGGCTAGATATCCCTCTGCCTGACTGCTTTAAGACCTACCCTGACTTTGTCGATGGAGCTGCGACCAAAGTGCCCGTATAGCGGACTCTAGACTCCCTTCCCTCTGACGACAAAGCCAATCGCGCCATAAGGCGGATTGAGTGGCTCATAGATGGAGGTTTGACAGGCCTTTATCTTGCCATGTGTTGGTACGTTAGGCGGATCCAGCCTCTGCAGCACCGCGCCGAGTGGATGTGCAAATACACTCAACACAGGAGGGATCCCATGCGAATTTCGCGGGATAACTTCTCTACTGACTCCATCAAGCTCCAGCTTAAGGACATTGTCAAGGTGAAGGACAAGAAGTGGGGCTTCAAGATCACCTATGACATGTTCGATTGTGGTACATGCTTAGAGGTAGCTTTTGTTTCCTTTGTTGCTTGTTACATGTCCTAAAGTTTTTCTGACTTGAAGTTGTCCATCTAACACTCCTCTGTATCCCAGCTAGCGACCTTGGCGGCGGATCAAATGGCCTCCCAGGTCTATGATCCAAAGCTGAAGGATATCCAAGTGGTGTCCGACGATGACGCCCCCAAGGATCAACCAGCTCCAGCAGCACGAAAGTGGAAGAGCTCCACCTCTAACGTCATTGCCGAGGCCAAGCAGAAGAAATCGTAGAGTGGAGTCTCCAAACGTTCCACTGCCGCCTTAGAGGTGGAGAAGAAGAAGAAGTCCACCGACATTCCCCTCTCCTGCCGTGGAATAAGTAATTTCATTCTCCGGCTTGTATTTTCCAGTTTACACCTTTTTTCAACTCTTGTACTTATACTTTGTACGTTTCAGGAGGAAAGCCGGTGTTAGTTTGAAGCAATCCTCTAGAGATGCTGGAGGGTCAAAAAACATTCGTGACATGCTGACCAGGGATGTGGCCGCCAAGCCCTCTCCCGCTATGGCTCCCCTACTCCTGCCGCCAAGCCTTTTGCTGGCCCTGTTGGGCCATCATCCCCCGTCATCCGTGAGACCTCCGCCATGGAGACATATGTCAATCCAATTCTTGATGTCTCAGGCTCCGTCAAGGCAGATGTTGCTCCCAGCGGCCAGGCGACGTAGGAGAGCACTTCCTCTAAAGTGGCTGAAGCTCCGGCTAAGGATGCCACCGAGAAAGGGAAGGAAGTGGTGGAAGAGGTGGACGTGGAAGCGACGATCGAGGCGGAGCCTCCGAGCCATCATCCGCCTTGAAGGTGCAAGACGGCTAGGGCTTCATCCATGCCTCTGACTTCAACCTCTCCATTGGCTGCGACTCCTCCCATGTTGATCCTAGATGACCTCATCAAGCAGGCCGACACAATCTATAAGAATGCCCGAACCTTCCATGATTCCTATGCTCACCTGGCCAACAATCTCAGGATCATTGCCATCATAAATCTTTTGAACTTCACTTATTTTACTTTGTATAGCATATCCCACTATATCCCCCAAGCTCTTAGGCGGATAATCCAATAGTTATTGGCCTGAGTGCTCCAAAGAACTAAGTGCAGAACTTGCATGTAGCCCCAGCGTTTAGTTGAAACTGGATAGTTCATTTGGATGCTCTAGAGAAACTAGTTTACTTTAAAATCATGTACTATAGCCCCCGAGAGTTTAGTTGAAACTTGGATAGCTCCGACTAGATGCTCTAGAGAAACTAAGCATGTTAACATCTTGTGCAGAATGAGAATAAACGGAGGATAGCCGCCAATGAGAGGTTTGCTGCTCTTCGGAAGGAACTGGACCTTGAATAGGGTAAAACCAAATTCCTGAAGGAACAGATCAAAAATAGCCAGAGTCTATTTCCTACAATAGCTCCTTGCTTTTCTCATTGAATTATTTCTTTCGTCTTCTGATAACACTTTCTGATTTCTGTCTTATAGAAGCCATTGCCAAGGCCAAGAGCATGGTCGAGCAATCCAAGCATATCCAGGAGCTCGATGATGAAAATAAAATTCTACAGAAGGACCTAGCCGAGGCCGTCAAGATCCATGAGGCAACGATGAAGGTGCTGCAAGAATCTGCTGACTCCGAGATGCAATGCCTGAAAGGCGAGATTGCCTAGCTCAAGGAACAGAACCAAGCTGCCAAAGAGCATAACGCTAGGAACCTTGAGGTGTAAAAGACCATCCAGAAGGAGCGGGATGCATTGGCGCAGTCATGTTCTCAAGTAGAGACGAGCATCTTCGGTAACCTTTCTCTGTCTTGGTCATTTCTGTATTGTAGACAATTCTTTGATTGGTTTGTTCTCATGGTCCTTGTTTCTTTTGCAAACCATAACCCCTATTGGTTTAGCCAATTTGGGAGAAGGTGCTCCAGACCTCAAGGAACGCATGATTCTTATTGGTAACTTCGTCAGCACCGCCATTGCCCAAGCCAAGGAGATAGCTCAACCTCTGGGCATCAATATCAAGCCGTCAGACTCCGTGGCCAAGTTCTTCGGAAATCCTATGCCGAGCCCCCGAGAAGGTCAAGGACTAGAAGGTCTCTTGCGTCCGGGCTAGCACTAGGATGTCGCTATCTCTGGTCAAGGCACATTACGACAACACCGACATCGACTTGGTGACCTTTGGCTTTCCTAAGCTCGATGAGGAAGGGAGGGCAATCGATAGCAATGCTATTTGGAATTCCCTTACCGGCTTCGACACCAGGGTCGCCAGGATGGTCAATGCAGATGTCTTCGTCCCTATCGAGATCCTTGACAAAGACATGGCGTCATCTGAGTCTAGCGCCATCTCCCTCGAGTTTGACGAGTTCTCCTGGCCTGGCGCTCCTAATGATGCCAGCACGAAGCCCCCTGCAGCAGAGCCATGAAAAACAATGTATGTATTAAATGTGTCTCTACAATGTGTATGCGGAAAAAACATATGTTTCACTAAGCCGGAAAATCTTGAATTCAAGTTTTCCTGCTACTTATCTGTTTCTAGCATGTGTATATATTTTTAAGCAAGTGCTGGCTTATCCATTATTCTGGTTCGTATGCTTGACCTTTCGTGAGATGGAAGACTCGTAGCACAGAACTATGCTCCTGAGATGATGTATAGCACCATCAAGAACCCAGGAACAAAATCGCCAGCTTTGAGTGCCGAAAAGTCACTACTCCTGAATCCACATAAAAACTTCAGAAAACGTGTAGACTATAAAACTTAAGCTAACGCATGTAGGCGGAATTTTCACAAGGGAAAATGCAACCTTGCGCATAAAGGGTTTATATGATCCCAAAATGAACAACTGAAGGAGATAAAAGACCTAGAGAATATGAGTGAACCAAATGCTTTATTTCATTGATCACATAAGAAACTTATTACATAATATAAATATGCTAAGTGTAAAAGGGACGTAGCTGTGCTATGTTCCATGGCCGATCTGTCTTCGGGTAATCATCATCGGAGTCACGTTGCTTGCGCTTGCAATTTTTTGGCCTATCTTTCAACTCACGGATATCGATGTGGTAATAGGAACCATTGAGCAATTCTTTGCTTATGACGAACGGTCCTTCCCAAGGCAGGGATAGTCTGTGTGATTTCTCCTGCTTGAGTCGAAGCACCAGATCTCCCTCTTTAAACGAGCGATGCTTTACGCGGTGACTATGGTAGCCATGCATCTTCTGCTGGTAGATGGTGGATCTCTGGCATGCCAGCACGTGCTCTTCTTCAAGTAGTTCCACATATAGTCGTCTGGATTCTTCAGTGTCATTCTCCTTGTAGGCGGAAACTCTTGGTGCATTGTGGAGGAAGTCAGATGGGAGGACTGATTCTACTCCATAAACCATGAAGAATAGAGTTAAGTCGGTGGATCTGTTGGGTGTTGTTCGTAAACACGACAAGACAGATGGTAGTTTCTCCGCCCAGGCTCCAGCTGCTCTATGTAGCGGTGCCTCTAAGCGTGGCTTGATTTTGTGCAGAATTAGTCCATTGGCCCTTTCAACTTGCCCATTTGACTGTGGATGTTCCATAGATGCTAGGTCACGACGGATGCCTTTCTCATGACAGTATTCCTCAACTTCTCCGAGAGATAGATTTCTGCCATTGTCGGTGATGATGCTATGCGGGAGACCAAATCTCACCACTAGATCCTGGACAAATTTTAGGGCCGTTTCCCCATCAAGCTTTCTAATGGGTTTAACTTTAATCCATTCTGTGAACTTATCCACTGCTACTAGCAAGTGTGTGAATCCACAGGGTGTTGTCTACAAAGGCCCCACCATGTCCAGCCCCCATACTGCAAACGGCCAAGTTATCGGTATTGTTCGCAATTCTTTAGTTGGAACACTTGGTTGTCTTGCATAGAACTAACACCCAAGGCATGTTTGTACCAACTTGTCGGTGTCCTCCTTGGCAGTTATCCAGTAGAATCCTTGTCAGAAGGCCTTAGCCACCAACGATCGGGGAGGGCGTGATGCCTACAATCTCCGAGATGTATTTCTCTAAGGATTTCAATACCTTGCTACTGGGAGACGCATCGAAGGAAAACACCTATGGTACTTCTCTTATATAGCTGTCCATCAATGATGATGTAGCCTTTTGCTCTGCGTACTATTTGTCGGCTTTCAACTTCATCAGCAGGCAAAGTTTCGTCTTGTAGAGAATCCACGAATGACTTCGTCCAAGCCGGAGAGGTCACTGTTACTGTGTTAACAAATGAATCCATTCTATCTGGGTTGTCGGGTCCACTCCTTCACGATGGAGTCCGTAAATGCTCGAGAAAAGCGCTGGTGGAATTGGTCAATGAGCTGATCTAAGCTTTGAAAGCGGATCTGTCGCCTCATTCTCCTCCTTTTGATGTACTTGACTTACGTGGCCGTCGAAGCACTTGGCTATTTCTTCTACTTCGTCTCGATATGCCACCATCATAGGATTCCGTGCATTCTAGGTGCCAGCTACTTGCTGGGCAACCAAGTCGGAATATCCACAACAAGCTATATGGTTGATGCCAATATCTTTGGCTACGTGAAGTCTGTGAATGAGGGCCTCATACTCCGCCATGTTATTGGTAGCGTTGAAGTGGATCTGTAGGACGTATTGCAACTTTTCTCATGTTGGTGATTGTCATAATACACCAGCCCCTGAGCCATTGAGTAACTTTGATCCGTCAAAGTGCATGACCCAATACTCTGGATCTAGTACAGTTGTGTCTTCTGGCAGTTCTGTTCAATCTTCTAGAAAATCCACCAATGCTTGTGATTTGATAGCGTCGTGTCGCTTGTAGGTGATGTCGAAGGCGGAAAGTTCAATGCTCCACTATGCCACTCCCTATAGCGTCACTGTTATTGATGATGTCGGACAGCGGAGCTTTGCTCACTACTGTGATAGGGTGCTCCTGGAAGTAATGCCTTAACTTATGTGAAGCAAGGAAAACTCCATAAGCTATCTTCTGGTAGTGCGAGTAATGCTGCTTGGATTCCGTCAAGACCTTGCTGACATAGTAAACGGGTCGCTGAACTCCGTATTATGCGTTGGTTCCTTGCGCTCCACCATGATGACGATGCTGATTACTCGGTTGGTTGCCGCCATGTAAACTAACATAGGTTCCCTTGGCACCGGTGCTACAAGTATAGGTGGGGAGGAGAGTATTCTCTTCAACCCCTGAAGTGTTGTGTCAGCCTCGTCCGTCCATGTGAATTTGTCCGCCTTCTTGAGCAACTTGTAGAGCGGCATAGCCTTCTCACCAAGTCGGCTGATGAACCGGCTTACTGCTGCAATGCAGCCTGTGAGCCTTTGTATGTCCTTCAAGCATGTCGGGCGTTTGATGTCGAGGATGGCCTTGATTTTCCCTAGGTTCACCTTGATTCCGCGATGCGAAACGATGAAGCCCAACAGTTTGCTGGATGGTACCCCAAAGACGCACTTCTTTGGGTTCAGCATCATGTTGTATTTCCGGAGATTGTCGAAGGTTTCCTGCAAGTCAGCGATAAGATCATTTGATTTCTTTGACATTACCGCGATGTCGTCCACGTAAGCGTGTACGTTGCGACCTATTTGGTCGTGTAAGCAATGTTGCATCGTCCGCTAGTACGTAGCACCAGCGTTTTTCAACCCAAAGGGCATCGTGACGTAGCAATACGTGTCGTAGGGTGTGGTGAACCAAGTGGCCAATTGGTCCGACTTTCGCATCCGAATCTGGTGGTATCCTGAATAGGTATCGAGAAAACACAAAGGTTTCGAGTCAGCCGTCGAATCAATGACTTTGTCAATGCGAGGCAAAGCAAATGGATCCTTCGGACACACTTTGTTCAAGCCGATGTAATCAACATACATTTTTAATTCATTGGTTCCCTTTTTGGGGACAAGTACAGGATTTGCCACCCATCGGGTGTGAATAACTTCTTGGATAAAGCCAGCCTTAAGTAACCTAGCTATTTCTTTGCCTATAGCACTTCATCTCTCATCACCAAAGTGTCGTAGAGGTTGCTTCACCGGTTTGGCATTAGGATCAATATTCAAGCTGTGCTCGGCAAGTTCCCTAGGTACACCTTTCATGTCGACAGGTTGTCAGGCAAAGATGTCCCTATTCTCACGGAGGAACTCGATGAGCGGCTTTCCTATTTGGGATCCAGGTCCGTGGCAATGGCGGTGGTCTTGGAGGAATCACCTTCAACAAGCTCCACCTGCTTGGTCTTGATGGCGGCCTTGAAGGCGGGTTCGGCAGCAGTAATCTGCTTCTTCGAAGCCGGCATCTCCGAGGCATCGACTTGGTTCTGGATCTCCTTGAACTCTTCACCATAGAGGACTGCTTCGGTGAAGGCGGCTTCACTGAGCTCACACTCCCGTGCCTGGGTGAATCTTCCGTCAACGGTGATGACGCCATTTGGTCCAGGAATCTTGAGTTTGTTATAGAAAAAGCATGGCCTTGCGAGGAAGGAGTGGAAGATGTCACGTCCAAAGATGACGGGGTACACGCTCTTGAAGGGCACCACTTCAAAGGTCATGCGCTCTTGGCGGTAATTATTGACATCGCCAAAAGCGACCGGAAGGGTGATGCAGCTAAGGGAATTTGCTTGTCGGCTAGGGACAACCCCATGGAACACGGTGTTGCTCTTCCTTAGCTAGGTTTTTCCGTCAAGTTCATCTTGTGCAGTGTATCTAGGTACATGATGTTGATGCTGCTTCCACTATCCACGAGGCACTTGGTGAACTCTGTGCCGTCAATCAAAGGATTGATGACCATGGCATACTGGTTCTTTGTTGGGGTAAGTTCTAAGTGATCCTTCCTATCCCAAGTAATTTGAACTTCTAACCACCTGACGTATTGGGGTACCGGAGGGAGGGTAGCCACCAGTATCCTCAAAGTGGTTTTCTAGGCCCGGACGGTGGGGTGCCAAGGAAGGTATGGTAACATGGAGCCTTCTTTTTGAATGGATTTTACCCTTTATCTTCTCCCTTGTCGGAATATTTTGTGTCCATGTCTTCATCCATCTCACTTGATTCGTTGGGCTCTTCCTCCTTCTTCTTCCCTTTGCCTTTTCTACGAGTGCATTCTTCCGACTTAAGCTTGTAGCGGACTTAGGTTCCTCCTTGAGATTGTTGGCAAACTTGCATTGGCGGTTGGTGTGGGTGGCTTTGCCATTTGCGTCAAGGTGGACGAAACATAGCATATCGAGGTACTCCTCGTACGTTTGGGGAATGTGGGGTGTTGAGGGTGTAGTGTCACTCCTCTGCTGGCCACTGCTAGCCCCCCGACCACGTCCGCGCTGTCCGCCATTGCCTTTGCCAGTGAACGTTGCGGCGACCATGTCAGCTACTTGTTTTTCTACGGGCGGACTCT
>JAJUPC010000686.1:0-121593 GCA_023614405.1 Avena insularis | reverse complement strand
TTGGTACATGCTCACGCATGCACATGACCGTAATAATCAGTTGCTTCCTCATGAATTATTTTGCCTTGAGGATCTTGAATCACTTTCATGCCATGATTAGTCCTGTTTGTTGCAAGCATGATAATGACAGCTATTGCTCTCTCGCTTGTCGCCCTTACTATTGCTAGCCTTCACTTCCAATCGAGTGTTTACTCATGTTTCCAACTCCCTAAACCAAATATTTCCAAAGTGTCCACCATACCTACCTATTAGCATCATTTGCTACTCCTGCATATTCAATATGCCTTGTTTTCTTCCTAATAAAATGTTTGCTTGTTATGGGAAAATTAGTTAGTAAAGCTCTCAATAACTTGATGGCACACTTTATTTCCTGCACTTAATAAACCTGAACCATTGTGAACTCTCCATGAAAGTTATATGCTTGCAAATTATAGGTCAGATTAGCGTAACTGCTTGTCATGGGGAACGCTTTCAACACTTGTAAATATATACCCATTGATACCTTGCTCTTTTGTTTATGGATGTCGCCGGTGTGAAATAAAAGGGAGCTTGTAAGTCCATGGAGTTATGTATGTGTGTTAGAGAAACGCCTGGGTCATTGGTTCAATCCATGCCGACATGGTGGAAACCCGCAGCAGAACCATAATGATATCTATGAAGCATTCTTCTTATAAAAAGAGAGAGATAGCTATTGAGAAAAGAAAAAAGAGTTTTATGAAAAGAGGAAAGAGAGAAAAAGCACCATTTTCCCATGGTAAATAAGAAGATTTGAGATACTCATTGTCCGCTTGCCTTGTCATTTTGATATGGGGATTCTTCGCATCATCGGGCAAGGGGTACCTGCTGGCGGTTCTCAATGATAGGCACATACTTACGATGACAAGAACTTACCGTAACTAAAGTTGAGTAGCATGAGGAGGCCCTCGTCTAAGGGACTTGGGATTTTCAGTTTATAGTCCCAAGCATATAACTCAGATTGGACCTCACTTTCACCTTAACCACATTAAAGATGCTTATGATAGGGGCAATGAGAGCTCAAAGCTAACGAGTACCATACTTTCAGCATTTGGAAGCCTTTCAAATTAATCAAAACCTTTTCTTCTACTTGTTGAGTCTCCACATATTCTTTGAGCACCTTCTTGAGAGCATAGTTGTCATTATTTGTGTTTGTTACATTAATTGATTATTTGTGTTATGACTTTGATGCTTGTATCCTTGATATCTTTACTTCTAGTCATCACTTGAACTTCAGAGGTGCCTTAATATTCATAATCAAAGGCAAGAGATACCACTCTATCATACCTTTTTATGAGCATTGTAATGTTGCTTATGTTTGTGCTTCATGCTACTTATTATTCTTGATTTAGAATCTCTTCATAGCTTGCAATGACTATTAAGTAGACTCATTTGCATACTCTTTATTATGAAGTGTCTAAGTAGTTGATCACATTGCTGAGAATATTTACATCATATGAAGCAAATGTGTTCGTGAAAGTTCTTTATCGCACTAGTTTTCAATCGAATTGCTTGAGGACAAGCAATAAGCTAAGCTTGGGGAGTTGATCCCAAAACGTATCTACTTTCCCTAACACTTTTGCTATTGTTTCTCCTCTATACTTGTGTGATTTGGATGCAACTAATGCGGATCGACGCTGTTTTCAGCATAATTGCCTTGGTGTCTACTTTTTGTGCGTAAAATCAACTATCGTGAAAAATCCCGGAAAATATGCCAAAATCCTATTTCACCAAGACCTGTGGAGCCGAATACGAGACGGAGAAGAGCGGGGTGGCCACACCACCGGTGGCGCGGCCAGCCAGGCCGCCAGGGGTGGTGTGGGCCCCTAGGCACCCTCGGCCTCTCTCTTCGCTATAAGGAGCCTTCTAACCTAAAAACGGGGGGTTCGACGCTTTTCCGTATGAGTTCCCCGCCGCCACCACCAGATTCCATTTAAACAAACACCGTAAACTCCGTTCGGCACTCACGGACGGGAATTGGAGGAGATCATCGCCATCATCATCACCATCGCTTCTCCATCGACCATCCATGTTTCCATCTATGAGTGAGTAATCCCCCTGTAGGCTATGGGGATGGTAGGGATTGGATGAGATGCTCATGTAATGGCATCGATTGTTAGGGCATGGTGCCTAGTATCTTTTATTAGTTCTTTATGACTTTGTTGCGACTTGTTGTGCTTAATGCTTGTCACTAGGGCCCGAGTGCCATGATTTCAGATCTGAACATGTTATTGATTCATTATGATAGTATTGTTTTGGTCTTATCCAAGTTGTATACACAGTTGTCCGAACCAATGGCCCCGGCGATGTAAATCGGGATAACCGGAGGGAATGGCTTTGATGTGAGGATCACATGTGTTCACGGAGTGTTAATGCTTTGCTCCGGTGCTCTATTAAAAGGAGCACCTTAATTGCCAGTAGTTCCCTAGAGGCCCCGTTGCAAACGGGCTGGCAGGACAAAAGATGTTGTGCAAGTTCTCATTGCGAGCACGTATGACTATATATGGAACACATGCCTAGGATTGTCTAGTACTTGGATGCTTTATCTTATTTATCTGCAATTGCCCTATGTTCTGATTGCTATGTGAATTGTATTGTCCATGCAACGCCTCCATCCATCCCTATGCCTACCGTGACTCAATCCCAATCTATCGCTTTTGTTACTACTGTCTTTGCTTTACTACTGCTGTTACTTTGCTATTCCTACTACAAAACTGTTGCTACTGATAAACTGTTGTGAGCAAGATTGTTTCCAGGTGCAGCTGAATTTACAACTCAGTTGTTAAGGCTGATAAATATTCTTTGGCTCCTTGTAATCAATAAATTGGGTTTCACTTCCCTCAAAAATACTCCGATACACCCCTATACTTGTGGGTCATCAGCCAGCTCGACCCGGACCACACGGGCAAGTGGGAAGGTGGGGGCCAGGCACCACACGGGCGGCAGATTACCCAGAGCCGCTCGCGGGTCGTGGCCAGCCGTCCCAACCCGGGCGCGGCCGCGCACACAGCGGGAGCAAGCGAGCCGACGCAAGGTGGGCCATGCCAAGGCGCACCCAACCGCTGCCTCCCCTACACCTTGGAAGCAACAGACCACTGGGCTAGCTCATGCAGAAGGATGCCTATTCCCGACCACCACCTCACGACTTCCCTCCTCCCCTATTTCCTTTGCCTATTGTTTACTCCCACATGGGAGAGGTATTGGGAAGAGTACACCCTTTCGCCTATATAAAGGGATTTCTATGGGTGGGAATGATTACCAATAATTCTCTAAGTTAATTTCCTTAGAGAAGAAATATCTCTCTCTTGTTTCCTTTGCTGTGGCGCGGTCCCTAGAAGGACTGTACACGCAAGGACAACACTGTTGCGGCATGCCGTTGTGCTGTAGGGATTCTGGCTAGGAGATCTATTTCCGTAATGTTGGCAGGGATCAGAGACCGGGAGTCATCATCTTGCACCATACGTGTGCGATACCTCAGGGGTGCCGCCACTTGTGTCACCGGACCTTCGTACGAGGACCAGGACAAGGGGTGACTTGCGAGGAGCTTCGATTCCTTGAGGTCGGACGAGTACGACTACATCATCCACGTTTCTGCATAAGTGTTATACGCCTACTTTCTACAAGGGTATGTTACCAATGTCTCCCTCGGTTACTGCATTACTTCTTACATAGATCCTGGCTATGTGTGTTCCCACGTAGTAAATTTTTTATTTTCTGCCACGGAACCTCTTCAGTTCTGATGTCGGTCATGGACTCTGCCAGTGCATGGTCTTCTCCCAAGAGGGCCTTGGTGAAGCGTATGAGATGCTTCTTGGTCCTGATCCCAACGTATCATGCCGTCTTGACCTTCCTGATGCTCGAGTTGGCCACCTTGAGGGAATCGACCATTCCTCCCCTAGCCGGGAGTCCTGTTGATTGGGAGGTGAGCGCGTACCCCTGTTTGTGCTCCTCATACGGTGTGGTAGATTCTTCCATGCAAGTGTCCCTGATCCTTCTCTTTGGGTGGCGGGCGACTGTCTCATGAGGGAGGCCCGTAGGAGCCTGTTTCATCTCATAGTTGCGTCGGTCGCACTCTGTCGCGTGCTTCAGGAACGCTTTGATAGTTATTACTCCCTTAGGTCCTAGGAGTATGAACATCATATAGGTGTAATTGGGGATGCCCATGAACTGTGAGATATGGGCGCGAGCAATGCATTGTAGACTCTGGGGAAAACGACGACCTTGAAGATGTGTTGCTTTGTACAGAAGCTATATCAACTCTTGAACGCGATGGGCAGAGTAATCTATCCGACCGGCTCGGGAGATACTCTAGGGATTATCCTGAAGAATTGGTTCGAGACTAGTGATACCTTCGATTCGGATTACAGATGCAGTATAGTAGTTTTTTTCCTAGAAAATACCTAGGTTCATCGAACTGTGGGGAAGCACTTGCTAATGTAAACTAATGGATGTCTACAAGACTTACTAAAAGATTTTTTTTGACCTTTCTAGTTTACTTTGTTTCTTGTTGTTTTCAATGGATGGAGATAGGTCGTTGAAGATTCACCTGCCTATGCATTCATATGAGATAAAGATAAAGTTAAGCACATTCATGTGTAAATGATCTAATAGTGATAAGAGTTGTAAGACATCCTTAGCTATTAGAACCCTTAAAACCACAGGTGATAATAGTCTCTTGATCCAACCGTTTACACCCTGAAACCACGGGTCACAATGATTATTAAGTAAAATAGACCAAAGCCTTAAGATACATGCTAGGTCTGCCACCATGGTGCAAACAACCATCCGCTTTGAAGTGACCAGATAAATATGCAACCAAACTTGGTCCATGGCCAAAATACAGTCAAAGTAAGTGACATAAACATTGACGAGTCAGCCAACGATGGTGCAAGGACATGGGTGGAAGAGGCGATAAGGGAAGGATGTCGAGTGAGTCACCAGAGATAGAGAGGGCAGAGATGGGTCGCTACCAAATAGGTCGATTTGTTGGGTGTCCCCAGACCTGTGGGCTTGGGGGATCTAGACACTTTTTGGCCCATTTGTCTGCCTAGGAGGCTCATTCAGTATGAAAGTGTCTATACTCACCAACTGACCGACAAGGGACAAGGGAGGGGTGGTCGGCTGGGGCCTTCCTTGGAGATGATGCCCTAAATCCTCATGGTACCCTTTGTAGTTTGCTTTCACCTTTTGCACGAGCCACCCGAGCTTTGGCAATCCTTATACCATACCCAACACTACCCCGATGGACTTCTCAGATTAAACGCTGTCCATGGACAACAAGGCTCAAAAATGATCTCCCAACGGGCACATTCGTGGCCCAAATTAGAGCAGCCTTTGCACTTGCGCGGACGAGTGACAGACAATGCAAGCGTCCTCATCTTATCCTCCCTGGCCCGCTCGTTAGGTCCAAAATTTACCACATTCCCCCGCATCCAACCCTACGAAGCCAAGGACGATTAGTAGCCGCCGCCACCCCCAACACGCCCGCCTTCCCGCTCCATCTTCCGGCCCCGCAACCACACCGCAGGCCACCGTCGAGGCTGTGTGCAAAGCAAAGAAAGAGCCGTATGTGGAAAGCAAGAAGAGGGTCACCCGCCACGTTGGTCAGAAATCACAACGGAACCAATGTCGTGGCCTTGTAATCCACTTTGAAGGTAATGATAGCCGACAAAGAAGTGACAAGTGATAGGAAGTGCACGCATAGAGAGGACCAAATGGAGAGCTTCATGGACTATCAAGTTAAGAAGCTAGAGCTCGATGAGAACAAAACCTAGGCCAAGGCCATAGAAGCGGAGCTGAACTTCCAACTTAAGCGAAAGGAAGCTAAGATCAAACTCAAAAAAGTTGAGTTGAATGCCCAAGCAAGGGCTAAAGAGGTTGAGCTCAAATAAAGGGAAGTTGAGTTCAGTGCCCTAGCAATGGCGAAGGATTTTGAGCTCAAGCAAAGAGAAGTTGAGGTCAAACTACTCACCGAGAAGAACCATATCATAAAGGTCGACACAAGCAACATGGATCCAAGCCAAATGGTTTGGTTCTAGACGAGGCGGAAGATGATCCTCGAATGGGATGCATGACCATCCCATGTTTATGAATTTTCTTTTGTGTTACACTATGTTGGCCTTTTATTTGAACATTTGTATGTTGGATGAATATATGTTGAGATATTGTACGTTGAACTATCGTGTTCACATATTTTTGTTTTAAATTGTGGAAGAAAAGCTATAAAATGAGTCATTTTTAGGCCAATAACTGTGAAAATGGCCTCTTTGGTGGGTGAGATGCTCCCCGTTGGACGCATACACGGACAATGGAGGACACCGCAACCTCATCCCTCCCTAAATGGACGAATTCGGACACATTTGGTGTTCCTAAATGGACCCACGATGTTTGGGGCCGCTCTCTTACCGCTTCATGGTTTGCTTTCTCCTTCTTCCAAGCAGTTACCTCGACTACCATGTTCACTTTTTAGTATAGTAAGTTTGCACTGCAACAGATACTAATATAATACATAAGTGAAAGTCTATTTCTGTTTTCCTGGGTTACTTTTCTATAGTTTTTGTTCATCCAGGGCACTTCTACAATAAAGACAAACAACATCAAATACTTCTCCATTCACAATTACCGTCTGAATTTAGTCAAAGTCCAAAAATTTCAAGTTTTACTGAGCGTAAATAATATCAACATCCATAATTCGAATGCATATGGTAGCAAATATACTCTATACCGATTCACTATGATATTTTACATTATTGATGTTGATATGTTTTCTAAATATGATCAAAGTTACAAGATTATACTTGAAGCACGTATTAGTTCTATATTGACATATAAGCTAGTTTGAAGCAAAACTTAAAACCAATTGATAAAGGGATATGTTGCTTTCATCATACCTCGAAGTCTCAAGTTTCAGCGTCTGGCGCCATCATATCCATTTCGAGTTGACTAAAAAGAAAGATAATTTCATGTATGCATTAATCCATATGAATATGGTAATAGTGACCGGGTGGTTTTGAGATAAAATAACTATTAGAAAACTACTTCTGTTCAGAAAATGTCGGATAAAATGTCTGAGTACTCCTTTAAGTTTAAGATATAAGCAGTGACTTACTCACATAATTACAAAATTTTGGTGATACATTATAATGAATTGAAAACTAAAAACTCTTATTAGCTCTAGAAAATATGATGCATAAAAAATAGCAATTGCTAAAAAAGTGCTTGGAGGCCACGTTGTACGTTTCCAGCCTCTGATTTGTGTGGTAGGATCCTCATTTGGCCGATCCCGTCCTAACTAATCCCACGGAGGCGATTCCGTCGATCGGTGCCTGACCCATCAAACAGTGTGATCCGACACCGTCATCTCCGCCGTGGTTCAGCTGATTCTCAGTGGTGAGGCAGTGAGGTGAGGCAGGTGGAGAACAGCAGGCTGATCCAGTGAGGTGGGTGTCGCGGGGATCTTGTCTCAGCTCATCTCATTTATAAAATGGTGGGAGGCGTGAGTACACGTCAGAGGCAGGAGGCAGACCCGAGGAAGAAAGAGCCAGCGAGCTTCGATCCGCTGCGGGGTTAGAGTTAACCATGCGGGTGGATCTGCATCCTCGGGCCTACGGCCAGAGGCGGTGAGCTCTTCGGCGAAGAGTTGAAGAAAGCGTCAATATACGTATCAAAGGGAAAGCAGCGAGATCCATCTCGCGGCAGAAATGACCATCGAGATCTGCGTCAAGGAGCTTAGCGGTGAGTTAGCGACCCATGGCGGCATCGGCGGCTGGCCCGCTGGTTATCGTCTGACAGTTTTCAGCGGAGTTGATCGGCGGCGGGAGAGCATGGAAGGCTATCTGTGCGAATTAGATTTATGCTCGAAGACAGATTCCACGGAATTGACTGTCAGAAAGCACCCAGAGAATGTCGTACTGCCAAAACCTCCAGTCTCGGTCCCCAATCTTGGCTGTAGCAGGTTCATCCCATACGTTTTCCATGGCTAGAATCGTCCGAGGATGTGGGTAGTCACATAGCGGCCAAATAACTATTCAATCCCCGCTAGTTTCTGGAGGTTGCAATCTATGACCATGTTCTATATGTCATGTGTATGTACCATACTTTGCATATGGGTATATGTATTTTGGGGTAAGATGCTAGTGGCCTTTTTGAACTCAGTTCTTTGACTCTGGTGTTTATTCTTAACGGTTTTGTCTGTTAGCCATATTTTAATGTTGGATTATTTAAAAGTGCCCCTACTTTTTTTTGGCAGTATTTGGAAAAAAAACTAAAAATCAAGCAATCAAAATGCAACATGATCATTCATGACTACAACAACTCAAAACAACAACCTTATGTTTTGTGATAATTGAAAAACATAGCAAGCCCCGAGAGTTGCATACTAGGATTAGTTGAAATGAAATTTGTTCTATGAGAAATAGGTTTTACAGTCCATGTTGTCACCTAAGTTACCTTGAGTTATTTTTTGTACTCTTACCTAAGTTGTACAAATGAAATATAGGTTTGTGTAACCAGCTGTTTTTGCTAAGTTGCATACTGGTGTATACAAAGTTGCATTTTCTGCATTTTGATTGTGCTCTGTTTTTTTACCATAGCTGCATATATAGTTATGTTTACCTAATTTCTGCATTTTGATTGAGTTCTAGATTGACATTCTTACCTAAGTTTACACACTAGAATATATGTTGCCACGTTTAGCTCTTTTTTATTTCTAAAGCTGGTTACTAATTATGCAAAAGTTGAATTCCTAAATTTGATTGAGTTGTGTTTACGCTTACCCTAGGGTTGCATACAGAATATAGGTGCCCATAGTTTGTTCACTAAGTTTTGGTTACTGATTACACAAAGTTTGCATTCCTACATTTGATTGAGTTGTGTTTAATATTACATAAGTTGCATACAAAATATAAGTTGACCATAGCTACATTCGCCTAATTTGGTTACTAAATATGCAAACCAAAGTTTCATTCCTATAGTTACAGTTAAGTTGTGTTTTGATATTACATAAGTTGCATACAAAAATATAAGTTGACCATTTTGTTGTGCACTATTTTACTAAGTTGGTTACTTTTTTTGGAAATGGGGACAAAAGCCCGGCCTAAACCTCATACATTAATTGTCTTCGATGCATGCCAGACTTTCTTTATTAAATTATTGAGTTTGAATCTTGGCCACAACTCACTGATCCACACAGATTTGAAACAAAAATCAGCCCACTGAATAACTTCCAAAAGATACATTGTGCAATCTACTTATCAAAGCCTGATTCTAGGCTTCCGGCCGCCACTTGACATCACCTGATTGAATAAATCCGATGCAACTGATTCCAATTGGTTTGCATTCATACTCCATAACCTAATAAGCTGGTCCAATAGTTGGAGCAGGAACCATACCTTATGAAATCTAGTGGGTAAGCTCTCAGAGTACCTGCAAAAAAGATGATTTTGATATTCTGTTAAAAGAAATTAAGTACGTTTCTTCATATTTCCAAATGGCATGAAGTAAGCACAAGAGACCCACTCGGTTGTACTTTTCTCATCTGTATTATATATTAAAAAGTAGTATGAAGGATTAATAACCAGAAAAAGAAATCATCCAGAAATTTCCTACAATAATCAGAAACATCTGACCATTTATTTGGTGGACGCTTCTTTAGTTAACCAAATCACAACCATCAGATGTCAGCGGAACCGAGATGCGCTTGCAACAGCTTCCGATCTATCATCTATCAGATTAGAAAAAACCTTTCCGGTACTTTTCTGAAGGCATCGTCAAAGCAGGCGGCCGGTTGCGCCTCTGTGACTTTGCCGTCGACCGCAGATTCACATCGCAGAGACGGGATCTGCAAACGCCAGCATAAGTTCGTCAGGTGATGGTTTCAGCAAATCGACCGGTAATCCCCGCTTCAGATATGAACCAGCACACCGCCACAACAGAGGTACCACTTCTAGGGATTTGGTGATTTCCGCGTTTAAATCTGGATTGGCAGAGTGTGGCTGCAGGCGGCATGCATGCATATTAAGGGAAAGGGCGACCTGCTAACCTTTTTAACATGCATGCCGTGCTGCAGATTGATGTGCTGTCATTGCAAGTCAATCTACTGACATGCCCGACAAGCATGTAATGTAATACATGGGAGTATGGGATGAGCTCGTCTTCGTGCACCATGAAGTCCGTACAATTCTGCCAAAGAAATTCAGCTACTAAACTATTCTATGGGAGAATCTTGCTAAGAAATCCCTGAGAGCCATGTACTGTGGTCAAATTTTAAAAAATTGTCACTGCAATTTTGGACTTTTGGGCAATATAGTACTCTCCGTCCCAAAACAGATATACAGATTTATCCGAAAATTTACGATGACCCGATCAAACCTGAGACATCATGTTTTTAAGACAGAGGAGGTACTCCTTTTTTAAAGTCCGGAAAAAGATGTTGTAGAGAGTTGTCTAAATCTGCATGTATTTTATACACTGGGCCGTCTGGTACATTCTTTTTGGACGGGAATGTAGTTAGTAACTTCTTCTAACGTAGGAGTTTGTAAGAAATAATAGCGTTATACCAGGTCTAAAGTATTTTATTTTGATGAAATATGTGTTAAGCTAGATGTTTATTAAAGGCACCAAATTATTAGTGGAAATTATGGTTTTGTCACAAGAATATGCTTATTTTTAAGACATGATTTATCTTTAGAGTGAGATTGACGGTGACATTTTCCATGTTAGGTTTTTTCCAATCACAAATATTCTTGGTCTACTTTTTGGATTTGCATTATACAACAGAGGTTTCAAGTATCAATATTAGCATACCAATATTTTGGGGCCAAAAGGAATTCAAAGCTTCCCGAACCTTTTCCGGCTAGAGTTGCTTCTTAATCGAGTATGGAGCATTTCACAATAAGATTCCGTTTTATATTTTGCCTTTTCTTGGATTAGCAATTTTCTATCCCTCCTCTCAATGTAATTCTGTTTAAGGAATATTTTACCTATATGATGTTATCTCAAAATACACAAAGTTCAATTAGAATGTGTTTATACAGAATTTTTAAATAATGTACCACCTTTGGATTGGGAATACATTTGATAAAGCATGTAGTTCAAAAGTTCCACTTGATCTTAAAAGGTATACATTTTGTGTTAGAAAAGGTCATCGCTTAGAATATCTTACTACAGTTTGCAAAAGAATTTCCCATAAAGTAATCAACTGTGTCCCATGTTTATAAACAATTATTCTTGGGACATATTAAAAGTTTGATTTCAGTTAAATGATGGTATACCGAGGTATTAAAGATCATAATATAGAGGATAAGACAGAGGATTTTAAAAAAATAGAAAGATGAACCAATGAAAAAAGCGATAAAAGCAAAAACATAAGTAATACTACATCCGTCCTAAAATGATGTCTTAGATTTGTCTAGATTCGCATGTATCTAGGCCAGCGTTTTAGTATTACTCCCCTCCCCCTCCGGGAGAAAGGGAGGAAATATAAAACGTTTGAAAGCTTTATGAATAGGATGTATCTTCCATGCTAATAACATTAAAAATCTCAAAAAGTAAAAATTATTCCACATCTCTAAATTAAGATTTTAATTTGTATTGAAAGTTAAAAAGAAAAATAACAATCAAGATGTTGCATCTTGCAGCGAATGTGCTAAGTTTTTACTAACACCATTTAGCCCAAAGACCCAAACAAATTATATGTACTAGTTGGCGGTGCAGAGATGTTGAAGGTTATATGTACAATACTGTCCTTACATCAATTTGGCCATAAAAAAGAACACTCAAAGAATAAATGTTGTGGTATGCTCCTCTTCGGTAGAAAAGCAACATTTGAATGTTACCAAATCCCAATTGCGTTTTTTTTAAAATTATTGTCTTTGGTGAGGATAACTGCGATTAGCAAAGACCACATAAAATTCTTATTTTCGAGTGGTACTTTTATCTTTCAAATATATTTCTTAGGGAAAGGTGTATGGCCATTCAGACAATCAGATAGATTGATTTCCTTTGTGAAGGTTCATGCTATGCACATTAGATCCATCAAAACACATCATCACATTATTATCCGAGGGACACATTTCATAAGTAAGCTCACTTCCGGATTGCCAACCAACTATTCATCTATTTTGATGAAAGTGCCCTCCTAAATTGAATATTATTCTATTTTGATAAGTGCCCTCCCTAAATTGAATATTCAGAGGATTACTATTGCTTAGCACATCTTGTATCCTCCATCTATAGGCAATACTAAATAGAGAGGGGTATTGGTTTTACTAGTGATGATCTCTCTAACCAAATATCTTTCCAAAACCTAGTTCCTTCCTATATTACCAACTTCAAGAGATGACCCCTCACAGGAAGAAGTCCTCTTTGATTCTGATTAGACCCTTCTAAAAAGAGGAGAATCATATATGAGTGCATAGATTTAACCTTCATGTTAAAGTTTTAGATAGTAAGGTATTTGTTATGAATCAGTTCATGCCAAGCGCCTTCTCCAAACCAGGATTTTATGAAACTCATTTACTCGAGGAGGCATTTTATTCTTTAAATCTAGCACTTCTATCACGATAGTCCTCCTTGATCTGCTTGGTCTACAAATGATATTCCATTGGATTAGTCTATATATTTTCTTTTTGTATCCGTCAGTCACTATCTCCCAAAAGAAGCGTGATCTACGAGAGTAATCCAATCTTTCGTAAAATTTTACCCTTTGGGTATTTGAAGAAGAAGGATAACATGAACATAGGTAAGCTTGTGAAGTATTGCCAAATTGATTAGAATTAGTCTATTCCCATAAGATAAAGAGCTTACTCAACCAACTTGCCAACTTCCTTTCAAACCTATCCTTGATGGGTTTCCATTCATAGTTTCCAAAATGAATAGGTATTCCTAAGTATTTGAATGGGAAGTGGGAAGTGACCTATTTCACAGCCAAATAAGTTTCTGTAAAGGTCCTCCACTAGCTTTGCTTTGCCAAAACAGAATAATTCACTCTTGTAGAAGTTAATTTTCAACCCGAAAGATTGTTCAAAATGCTTATGATAATTTTCATGTTCATTGCTTTATAGAGATCATGTTCCATAAAGATAATAGTGTCATCCGCGTATTGAAGAATGGAGACTCCCCATCTACAAGGTGTGGAATTAAACCCCTACTTGCCCATCTTCTTTGCTCTAGCAATTAGGGATGGCAAGCATTAAAAGGATCGGTGATAGCGGATCCCCTTGGCCGTAAGCCCTTATGTGTTTGGAAATAGTGCCTAAAATCATCATTCACCCGAATACCCACGCTACCTTTAGTAATGAATTTCTCAACCTGATGGGGATATGCCAAATGGGGTATGCCTGTAGGGGCGTCGATTGGGCCAAAAGGTTTAATGAGTGGCTCTGCAGGCATCGAATGCGACTAAGGGAAGGCCCGATTATCGAGACCTGAGGCCGTGTACTAGAAGCCTAGTCGATTAGGTCAAGCCTCTGAACTGTATCTTTTTCGGTTGTAACTTGTAAACCTTAGAGAGGTGCCTCATATATAAACTTCCTAGGGTATCCCGAGGACTTACGCTCCATCATACACCCTTCAAGCGACTGCCAAGACACCGACTCGCCCTCTTGTAACTCGCTCTCCAATAATCTAATCTAGTAGGAGTAGGAGTAGGTCATTACCCTCCGGGGCGCCGAACCTGGATAAATCCATGTGCATCCGCCCCTATCTCGCACCGCAGATGGCCGCCAGCTCTCGCCCCCGATTCAATCAATCGCTGCCTAATGCAGCGACTGTCGTGGCCATTTCCACGACAGTGGCGCCCACCGTGGGGCATAGTAGGACTGGTCTGAGTTCTGCGGCGAGACCCTATTCGCCGATCGACCGGCCACTCGCCACCGGTCGCATGATCGCCATAGGCGGGATCTTACAGATCCTGCCCAACAGCTACATCCTGGCGTCACGCCCGGTCACTCATGGCGCGGTGATGCCGGTCGGCTCCATCAACCTCTTCGTCGGCTTCACCGGCGTGGTCGACCCAACAACGATGGTGATCGTTGGCGGATCACCGCCGCACCGCAATTTGCTCTCGGAGGAGCAGGTCCGCTTCATCAGGAGCCTCGTCACCGAGTACGACTCGGCTGCTAGCAACGCGGCCGAATCCAACGCCGCCACAAACGATGAGGCCCTAAACGACGGCGCCGACTCCGCGACCCCTGCCTCGATCGACGGATCTATCACCGTGGTGTCACGAGAGGAATCCATCACGCGAGTCTCCAACCCGGAGGATTTCGAGGACTCCTCCATCCTCGGGATCTTCGAATCCGATTTCGGCTCGGAGTCGCCTGAAGACTTCCACGCCAGATCCAATCGCTTTAACGCGATCTATATGCTGGGAAGCACGGCCGCCCCGCCAGATCCGTCCTCCACACCGATCCCGCCGACTGCCACGGCCACAGAGGTGGAGGAGGCCCGCCTATGACTCGCGGAGGTGCAGCGCAATGAGCTCGCCGAGCGCGAGAAATACCGCCTTGAGCGGGAAACAGCGTGGGAGCTATCGCTCTATCACCAACGCCGCATCAGGACCCGCCTAACCCAACGTCCAGGGCCACGTCCTGAACTTCAACGACGAAGCGATTTCAGACGCTGCCGAAGCGAATACTGCGTGAACACGCCGCCAGTGAAGCAACAGACCACCACCACCGCGCACCGCCATCGGAGCCCCTCCACCACCCATTACCACGCCGCTTCGCCCGGACCAGCCGCGATCATCATCTCGCCACAAGCCCGACGCTTAACGGACTCCACTTACTCCACCCCCGATGACAACATCATTGCGAGGCGACGCCATGTCGCCAACCTCGACGTCCAGGGGGACGACGCGCTGTAGATCCAGTACGCCAAGGCCCTACTCGCTAGGGCCATCGAGCAACAAGCCGCGGGAGTCGACCCGCGGGGGCGGATGTATTCCCGCTCTTCAGCAAGCAGGACGGCCTCGAGTGGCCACCCCACCATCGCCAACGCCGTGACTCGCCCACCATCGCAGCCATCGGGCGAACCAGCCACGAGCTGCCAACCCCGCGCTCTCCACCAACGAGCCACGACCGGTGAACAACATGGTCACCGCCAACGGGCAGCCCATCGACGCCCGCACGCACATCGTCAACAACCAGGCCTGGCGGGCGCGCCAGCCCAACGACTTGAGGCACACCCTCAGTAATCGTGGCGACCCCGAACCGAGGGGCTCGCTAAGCCGAGTTGGCCCCCAATGCTTCAGGCCTATGATCAGAGGGGAAAAGTACCCCGCCAACTTCAAGGCGCCCAAAGAGATCGAAAAGTACGGTCCAACGTACGACCTAGCAGTATGGCTGGACACATACCTCATGGCGATGGGAATCGCCGACCACACCGACCTGCTCGCCACTCGCTACTTCCCCCTGATGATGGAGGGCACGACCAAGCAATGGATCAACACCCAACCTGCCGACAACATCGACTCCTGGGAGGAAATGCGGGATGCCTTCGTCAGGCACTTCGAGGGCTCCTACACCCGCGCCACCACGATTGAAGACCTGGAGCAGTGCATCCAGGGACAACGCGAGTCGAATTCGCCACCGGATTTAAAGGTGACAAGAACTGTGGATCAACGCCTCCAGCATCCACCCAGACATGGCGATACATTGTTTCAAGAACGCGTGCTGGTATGAACCACTGGTCGCTAAGATCAAGCGGGTCTACCAAACGCTCGACAACATCCCCGACCTCCTCGAATCGCTAAGCGCTGAGGAGGAGGACCCCAAATTAAGACTCGACGACGAAGTCGGAGGAAGATGCCGCCTAGCGCCGCGACAGCGGGCGACACGACATGCGCTATAGCAACACCCGCATCACCGCAAGCGCCGACGGACGGGCGAAGTCGCCGCCAACGCCTACGGCTAACGCGACTCAAGAGCTACCGACGCGATGGGGGAAATTACCGCGATAGCGGAAACTACTGCGCCAACAATGCGGCAAGGCCGAAATTTGACCCCGTCGCCCTGCTTAACCAGCCCTGCATTTACCACAGCAGGAAGGGGAAACCCGCCACCCACACCATCGCGGAATGCCACTCTCTCAAAAAGATCGAAAAGGCAAGGCGAGCAAGGGAAGACCCCAACGACAACCCACCTCGGGACAACGCTGGGCGACGGCAACGCCGGCGGCTCGCATACACACTTTCACCGGGCTCCGGCACAAAGCGCGAGAGGAAGGTGCTCGCCCGGCAGCCGTCAATGTGGTGACATGTCGACATCCCACGCTTCCTCAACTGGTCCGAGCAGAGCATCACGTGGAGTAGCCAGGACCACGCTCCCAAGATCGAGTACCCAGGGCGATTCGCCCTAGTGGTTAGGCCCAAGGTGGCCGATTATTGGCTACGGAAGACACTGATGGACGGCGGGATCTCCATCAATATCATGCATCTAGACACATTCAAGAGGCTCCATCTCCCGGAGTCGGCGATCCAGCCGACCCTGACAACCTTCCACAACATCGTCCTCGGTCGGAAGGCATACCCGATCGGAAAAGTAACATTACCGTCACCTTCGCATTACACCAACAAACTACCGCACTAAGCTTAATCGCAGTTCGAGCTGGTGAACTTCCACAGCCCCTACCATTGCGTCCTGGGACACCAAACGTTTGCCAAATTTAGGGTGACCCCCCACTATGCGTACAACATGATGAAGCTCCTAGGGCTGAGCGACATCATCACCGGCCCATGACGACCGATATGGCCGTGGAATGCGAGGACAAAGGCGCCGAGCTCGCTGACACCGTCTATCGCCACGGAAACCGACCACGGAGGAGCTCGCGTAAATACGGGCAACATCAACAAGGACGACCCCCACCATACTGAAAAGCCAACCGCCATGAACTCCACGCTCGAGGTAACCATTATACCCAAGACCCGTCGAGCCTCCGGGCGACTCCAGCCGGCGGTCACCATTAGGGCGATATGAGCCCCGATAGAAAGCGTGCTCATCGAGTTCCTCCGTGAGAACCGCGACATCTTCGCATGGAAGCCTTCAACATGCCGGTGTCCCGAGGAACTCCACGAGCAGCGATGTTCACGACTTCTATTCTTGTAGACAGTTGTTGGGCCTCCAAGTGCGAGAGGTTTGTAGAACAGCAGCAAATTTTCCCTTAAGTGGATCACCCAAGGTTTATCGAACTCGTGGAGGAAGTGGTCAAAGGTATTCCCTCTCAAGAAACCCTGCAATCAAGATACAAGAAGTCTCTTGTGTTCCAACATACCCAATACACTTGTCGTGTATAGGTGCACCAGTTCCCATGAAGAGGTAGAAATACAAGTGGTATGGATAATTATAAGTGGTATCGGTGCCGGAAAATAGCTTGGGCGTGTGATTAATGTGGGAAAAGACTAAAGGCAAACTGAAATAAAGATGGAAGCAAGCAAACATGTAACATATCTAATAGCAAGCAGTTTCAATGCTTAGAAACAAGGCCTAGGGATCATACTTTCACTAGTGAACACTCTCATATAAATATCTTCTCTTTATGATACTACTCTTAACTACTCTCGTTGAACACTCTAATCGATGGTAGGGCTATAACAACACACCTCAAATTTAATCTTTCGCATCTAGATAACCCCACACTGTCACCTTGAGCACTAGATGGTTCCAACAAACACCACAATTTCATAAAGACATCCAACTCCAAATATAACTCATAACAAGTATTTGTAATCTCTAGCCTAAGTGCCACCATGGTGTACTTGTCACTTTCACACACATGGGGAGAGAGATCTATTAAAGCACTTGAGTAGCAAGGTAGATCTATAGATTACAAGCTCATGATCTCAATAAGATCATGCATAGAGAGAGATGAACATATAGCCACCGTAGAACCCTTAGCCTCGAGAGAACTACTCCTCCTCATCATGGGAATCAGCAATGACGATGGAGATGGTGGTGGAGATCGATGGAGATGCCTTGGGGCACTTCCTCCGGTGGTGCTTGAACAGACTTTCTGTCCCCGAATCTCCCTTCAGATGGCGGCAAGTACTGTGGAACTTTTCGTGGATTTATGATTGATGATCTAGGGTTTTGCCTCGGAGGAATATATAGGCGAAGGAGGCAAGGTCGGTGGCACCAGGGGGCCCACACCATGCCTCAGCGCAGCCTGGGTGGACCTGCGCCTAGGGGTGGTTCGGCCACCTGTGTCCCTCCTGGCCTCCTTCCGCTCGTGAGTCTTCCGGTAAAATAGGAACTTTGGCTTTTGTCCCCCAATTTGAGAATATTCATTTTCTGACTTTCCTGGAACCAAAAACAGAGAAAACAGTAAACCGCAATCGCGCATCTTGTTAATAGGTTAGTCCAAGAAATCATATGAAAAGTACTCCAAAGTGTGGATAAAACATAAGAAAGTAGATAAAACCAAGCATGGAACATCAAAATTATAGATACATTTGCAATGTATCAACATCCCAAGCTTAAATCCTGCTTGTCCTCGAGTAGGTAAGTGATAAAAGAAAGAATAATTTTGAGGTGACATGCACCATCATTAACTTGATCAAAGTAATTGTAAAACATTCAAGCCGGGATCATAGTACTTCAATCATAACATGAAAGACAAAGTTCTAGCAATAAGACAAAGAAACTATGATGTGGCATGAAAAGGCACAAACAAAAGATTCATGAATAACAATGCTTTCAAGACGTTTGTTTGTTTCACATAAAGAAAACATAGCATAATAGTATTCAGCTTGTCCCTCAATAGAGTAGCAAACATAAATGCATAGGAAACCTTCAAAGTTTATAAGAGTGACTAGATACAAGTAGTTTAAAACAAGCAATATCAAGGTATGCATCAATCAACAAGTCTTGGGACAATGCATAGAACTAAAATGGCCACTATGCTCTCAAAGTAGGTGCATAAAGGTAGAAGGTGGAGACTCAATATAATGATGGAAGAAAGGCCTTTATAAAAGGAAGTAGGATTCAAGTATCATAAAGAGCTTCCAAAATTATGGTACTTATAGCTTTCAGCCTCATTGCCCCTATCATAAGCATCTTGAAGTGATTAAGGTTAAAGTGAACAAACTATGGTGTACATGCTTTAAGTATAAGTTAGAAATCTCATGTCCCTTGAATACGAGGGCCGCTCGTCATGCTACTCAAGTTTAGTCACCGATAAGTTCTTGTCATTGTAAGTACATGTGTATCATAGAGAACCACCAACAGGATACCCCTTGCCCGATGATACGGAAGAATCCCCATATCAAAATGACAAGGCAAGCAGACAACGAGCATCTCAACAATCTTCTTATTTACCATGGGAATATGGTGCTTTTTTCTCTCTTTCCTCTTTTCTCGTATCTTTTTTTTTCAATATCTGACTCTTTTTTATAAGAAGAATGCTTCATAGACAGCTCATTATGGTTACGCTGCAGGTTTCCACCATGTCAACATGGATTAGAGCGGCAGCCCAGGCATTTCTCCAACACATATACATAACTCCATGGACTTGCAAGATACCCCTTCATTTCACAATTATCGACATCCATAGACAAAAGAGCATGATATCAACTAGGTACAAAGTACCCATGCAATGTTGAAAGCGTTCCCCATGACAGCATGGTTCTGCTAATCCCCAACAATTAAGTGCAAGCATATACAACATAGACGACACAATGGTTCAAGTTTATTAAGGGCAAGAAAAGTAAAGTGTGCCATCAAGTTCGTGAGAGCTTTAATCACTAGCTTTCTCATAACAAGTTTAATTTGGAAGGTAAACAAAACATGAATATACTTGGAATAGCATAAGCTAGGTAGGTATGGTGGACTCTTTGTAATAACTTGGTTTAGGAGTTGGATGCATGAGTGGAACTCATACTTGGTTGGAGGCTAGCAAAAGACTAGGGCGACAAACTAAGAGAGCAATAATGGCCATAATCATGCAGACTTAATAAAACATCATTGATCAAAGTATAAAGTGATACTACAAGTTGAAAACTAAAGGATCATAAAGGCTATGATGACTTGAGATAGTCATAACATGGTGTGAGCAAAGCAAGTCAACCCAAATAAAGCATCAAAGGAGAATACCACTATACTATGCTTTAATATGCTAAAACAACGATGATTCATCCAAGGCACATTAAGCAATCTCAATTGTTTATAACAAGTCATGCTACAGCAAATAATACTAAGCATAAAGCCAAAACAATATCAAGCATGGCATGACAAAGCATAGGCCAAATAAAACAAGCTCTCTTTACCACTTAAGCATGAACTTTCCTACTCTTTTCCAAAAACCAAACCAAACTATTTGAAGACCAATGTATGAAAGAGGGGGTCCAACCAATTTATTCAGCAACTAAGCAAACAAAAGCAAACAGAAAACCAAAACGAAAATGAAAAAGAAGACGCTCGAAGAACAACACAATCGCATGAAACAATAAAATGAAGCGTTTGGAAGAAACCTGAGATTTTTATTGATGAAGAGGGGATGCCTTGGCATCCCCAATCTTTGACGCTTGTACTTCTTGGATATTTCTTGGGTGACACGCAAGCATCCCCAAGCTTGAGCTTTAGTCCATCCTTCATCTCATTACTCATTCCTTCCATACACCTGAAATTTTCCTTCATACAAAACTTCACACAATCTTTATTAGCAACAATAGTGCACTCAAGATAAATAAGTCTTAAGCTTCAGTTCTAGCACCAAATAAACTTCCATTAAAACACTAGATACTATAGCACTTCACTCAAAAAGCTCAATTCCCCAAAAGAACTCAAAAAGGAACCAACAAGAAGCAAATGCAAATAAAGGCAGAAATCTGTCAAAATAGACCAGCAGGTAAAGACGAATTTCTTCGAAGACCTTCTGTTGCTGAAATCAAAAAGTGTTGAACTAATGAAAGTTATATAACAACCTGGGCAGAAGCACAAAATTCATGCCTCAAAAAAGACGTTCAGAGATTTTACACGATGTTTTACGGTGAAGCACAAAAATCTGTTTCGGAACAGCAACTTTCCCAATCATTACTTCTCTCTCATTAGAGGTTACTCTTGGCACAAAAAGCAAATAAAAAGGATGAGGAGCGGTTATAACTGAAGTAATACCTTCCAAGACTCAACTAAAACTTTTGGGTTATCTCCCAATAAGTACTTTTTTTTAACGCCTTTAAGTTAGGCATGATAGTTTGAGAAGATGCTGACATAAGAAATATGAATTGAAGTAAAAGAGAGCATCAAGAAGAAAATTCACAACACATTTAAGTCTAACCCACTTCCTATGCATAGGAATCTTGTAAACAAACAAGTCATGAAAGCACAAAGCAACAAGCATAGTAAAGCAAAACAAGTAACTTCAAAATTTTCAACATAAAGAGGGGAAACTTAATATTGTTGAGATGCATAAAACCATGTTTCACTCTCTCATAATAACTTTCAGTAGCATCATGAATAAAATTAACAATATAACTATCACATAAAATATTCTTATCATGAGCCACATGCATATAATAATTATTACTCTCCACATAAACATAGTCATTCTTATTAATTGTAGTGGGAGCAAATTCAACAAAATAGCTATCATTATTATTTTCATCACCATAATCATCAAATATAGGAGGCATATTGTAATCACAATCAATTTTCTCCTCAATAGTAGGTGGACTGAAAATATCATACTCATCATTGTAATCATCATATATTGGAGGTTTTGTATCATCATAAGCAATAGAATAGCTATCTTCCAAAGCTGGGGAAATAAAAAGATCATTTTCATAAAAACTAGCTTCCCCAAGCTTAGAATTTTCCATAGCATTAGCAATAATGGTGTCCAAAGAATTCATACTAACAACATTGTTATTACCATGCAAATAAAGTTCCATAGGTTTTTTAATTTTCTCTTCAAAAACTTAATGTCCTAACTCAAGATAAATACTATAAAGCTCTCAAATTTTGTTGTTGTTTTCCATTGCTTCAACTAGTGAAAACAAGAAACAAAAAGATAAAATTGTAGAATCTAAAGGAAATAATCTCGAGCACTCACACCGGAGGATGTGAGTACCTTTACTCACTCCCGCAACGGCGCCCGAAAATAGGCGCCGCCATGGGAGGTTCTTCTTCTTTAATCCTCCGTGTGAATACCTTTACCTTACCTCCCCAAAGAATGGCCAGAAAATAGCTTGATGTCTACGCACTTCTATTCTTGTAGACAATTGTTGGGCCCAAGTGGAGGTTTGTAGAACAGCAAAAGTTTTCCTTAAGTGGATCACCCAAGGTTTATCGAACTCGTGGAGGAAGTGGTCAAAGGTATTCCTCTCAAGCAACCCTTCAATCAAGATACAAGAAGTATTTGTGTCACTAACACACCCAATACACTTGTCGTGTATAGGTGCACTAGTTCGAAGAGATAGTGAAATACAAGTGGTATGGATAATTATAGTGGTATCGGTGCCAAAATAGCTTCGGCATGTGATTGATGTGGGAAAAGACTAAAGGCAAACTGAAATAAAGATGGAAGCAAGCAAACATGTAACAGATCTAATAGCAAACGGTGTTTCAATGCTTAGAAACAAGGCCTAGGGATCATACTTTCACTAGTGAACACTCTCTCATATAAATATCTTCTTTATGATACTACTCTAACTACTCTCCTTGAACACTCTAATCGATGGTAGGGCTATATCAAGACACCTCAAAGTTAATCTTTCCACATCTAGATAACCCCACACTGTCACCTTGAGAACTAGATGGTTCCAACAAACATCACAATTTCATAAAGACATCCAACTCCAAATATAACTCATAACAAGTATTTGTAATCTCTAGCCTAAGTGCCACCATGGTGTGTACGTTGTCACTTTCACACACATGGGGAGCAGAGATCTATTAAAGCACTTGAGTAGCAAGGTAGATCTATAGATTACAAGCTCATGATCTCAATAAGATCATGCATAGAGAGAGAGAGATGAACACATAGCTACCGGTAGAACCCTTAGCCTTGAGAGAGAACTACTCCCTCCTCATCAGGGGAATCAGCAATGATGATGGAGATGGTGGTGGAGATCGATGGAGATGGCTCCGAGGGCACTTCCCATCCCGGGTGGTGCCGTGCAGAGACTTTCTGTCCCCGAATCTCCCTTCGGTGGCGGCAGCCATGGAACTTTTCGTGATTTATGATGACGATCTAGGGTTTTGCCTCGGAGGAATATATAGGCTTAAGGAGGTAACATTGGGTTAGCTTGGGGCCCATACCATGCCCCGGCGCGACCGGTGGACCTGTGCCTAGGGGTGGTTCACGACCTGTGTCTCCTCCGCCTCCTTCTGGCTCCGTGAGTCTTCCGATAAAATAGGAACTTTGGGTTTTGTCTCTTCCAATTCTGAGAATATTCATTTTCTGACTTTCCTGGAACCAAAAAGCGTAAAACAGTAACCTGCACTGGCATCTTGTTAATTGGTTAGTCCAAGAAATCATATGAAAAGTACTCCAAAGTGTGGACAAAACATAAGAAAGTAGATAAAACCAAGCATGGAATATCAAAATTATAGATACATTTGCAATGTATCAAGCACAAACTTCACGCTGACCCCAAAGTGCGACCGTAAAGTAGTCGCCATGTCTTCAATGAGGAGCGCCACGAGCAATCGCCAAGAAGTGCAATGCTTGTTGGCCATAGGCTTCATTCGCCAATAAACACTCCAAGTGGTCAAGTAACCCAGTCCCGGTCCTGAAAAGAACAACATATGGAGAATGTGTATTGACTACACCAACCTCAACAACGCCGCCTTCAAGGAGGAGTTCGTCTCATCACAGATCGATCGATCATCGACTGACCGCAGGATCAGAGTCGCTATGCTTCCTCGACGCTACTCGTTACAACCAGATCAAGATGGCGGTCGAGGATGAGGAGAAGATGGCTCATCACGCCATTCGACGCCTTCGCTACATGGCCATGACGCTTGGCCTCAAGAACACCAGCGCCACATACCAAAGGTGCATGTAGTGCCTCATGAGCCAAATTGGCCGCAACATTCATGTTCACATCGACGACGTGGTAAAATCCACCGCCAGACGACCTGTCACGACCCAGCCGAAACCTTCGCAAATCTGTGGAGGTACAACATCGTCGAACCCAAGGAAGTGCACCTTCGACGTCCCTACCGGACAGCCATCGATACGAGTCTCTAAGTGAGGCATCGGCCAACCCCACCAAGATCGACACCATCGGCGACTGAAAACCCGAGTGCCTGCACGACGTCTAGAAGTTGGCCGGGCGAGTCGCGGCTCTCAGTCGCTTCATCCCCTGACTAGGCAAGAAGGCTGTGCCCCTCTATCGCCTGATGCGTAAGAACCCCATGTTCCAATGGGACGCGGAGGCGGACGATGCACTCAAAGCACTCAAAGAAGTGCTACTCGTGGCTCCACTACTTGCCGCACCAGTCGACAAGGAGCCAATGCTCATCTACGTGGCGGCCTCCAATCGAGTCATCAATGCCGTGATGGTCGTCGAACGGCCAGAGGAGGGCAAGGAGCGCCCCATATAGCGCCCCGTCTACTACATCAACGAAGTTCTGACGGACTCACGGCAGCGCTACCCGCAGTACCAGAAACTGGTGTATGCGGTATTCCGAGCTCAACGACGACTCCCCCACTATTTCCAAGAGCACCCAATCACGATGGTCTCATCTGCACTGCTGGAGGACATAATACGCAATCGCGAGGCGACTGGGCGAGTCGCCAAGTGGGCCTTCGAAATCGGCGTCCACAATATCAACACGATCCTCGCAGCAATCAAGTCACAAGCACTGGCCGACTTCCTCGCAGAATGGGACGAAGCGCAGCAGCCGGAGAAGCTACCATATCTCCACTACTGGTCGCTACACTTTGACGGCTCGAAGAACGCTGACGATGCAGGGGTCGGGGTCATACTGACCTCCCCCAAAGGGGACAAGCTCCGATACGTGCTCCACCTCAACTTCAAGCCCTGCACCAACAACATGGCAGAATACGAGGCCCTCCTCCATGACATGCGGGCCGCCAAGGAAATGAACATCAATCGTCGCCAGCATTACGGCGATTCGACCTAGTCGCCGCCAGGTTTCGGAACATGCGACGGCGTCTCTCCAACAATGATCACGTACGGCCAAGCGGTAGACCAACTGGGAGGACACTTTGATGACTATTCCGTCAAGTGGATCGATAGACGCAAAAATGAGGAGGCAGACGCCCTTTCCCGCATCGGTCGCCCGACAAGCGCCACCAAGGCGCCTTCCTCGACATCATCCACAAACCTTCGGTTAGCCCACCAAGGAGATCGACGCCGGATACCACTACAACCAGAGCCGGCCTTAGTCACCATGGTTGTGGAGCCTAGCGACTGGACGGCACTATACGTCGCCTTTCTTGAGCACAAGATCCTCCCAAGCAACAAGAGGGAGGCGCGAATGATTGTGCGCTGCAAATCCTTCGTCATCATCAACGGCAGCCCACAACGCAGCGTGGGCGTGTTCCAGCAGTACAGCCGTAAGAAGGCTGCAAGATCCTCCAGGACATTCACGCCTCGGTGGCTATCATGCCGCGCGCCAAGTCGTTGGTTGCCAAGGCCATGCGGCACGGCTTCTACTAGCTCACCGCGCATGCCGACGCCACCAACATCGTCCAGCGATGCGTCGGATGCCAGAAGTACGCCCACCAGACGCACCTCCCTGGTTTGGCACTCAAGACCATCCCCATCACATGGCCATTCGCCGATGGGGCATGGACATGGTAGGCTCCGTTCAAGAAGGCCCCATCCGTTTCACCCACCTCTGGTCGCGTCGACAAGTTCACCAAGTGGGTCAAGGCTGCCAATCAAAAAGTGTGACGGAAAGATGGCCACCAGCCTACGCGAGCTCATCTACCGCACGGCTACCCGCACAACATAATAATGGACAACGACACCAACTTGGCCAAAGGGGCCATGGCAGAATTCTGCGAAGAACACAGCATTCGACTCGACCTCGCCTCAGTCGCCCATCCAGAGTCGAACGGCCAAGCAGAACGTGCCAACAAGAGCGTCCTCCACGGGCTCAAGCCACGACTCTAGGTGCCCCTCAAGCGCACCCCAGGATGCTGGGTCGAAGAGCTCCCTTCAGTCATATGGGGATCCGTATGTCAATCGCCTCCACCGGGTTCACACCTTCTTCATGGTGTACAACACCGAAGCCGTAATGCCAACAGACCTGGAGCACGACTCACCTCGAGTCGCCAATTACGTCGAGGCGACAAACGAGACCGCACGCCAAGACAGTATCGACCAAATCGACGAGGCGCGCGACCTGGCTCACTCCCGCACCGCCATTTACCAGCAAGGACTCATTGCCATTATAGCCGCCGAGTCCAGACTCGCACCTTCTAGGAGGGCGACCTGGTCCTACGACTGGCTCAAGATAAGAAGGGCATGCACAAACTCTCCCCCCCATGGGAGGGGCCGTTCACCATAGGGCGAGTCCTCGGCAATGACGCCTACTACCTCATCGACATACGAGGCGACGGTCAGCTCGAGGTTGGGAGGCCATGGAATGTAAACCTCCTCCGGAAGTTCTATACATCGAACCGAAACATCTACCCAGTTGACATATATAATGAAATTCATTCGGTTCACCAAATTGTGTCTACTCGCCACATCCTTGTGTCATTCACACTCGTACAATCAAGCAGTACGCTACCCATGGAAGTCAACCCTTGGTCGAGCGACTGGCACGGCTAAGTAGTGCACCCTAAAGGCACCGAAAATACTCGGGCCTTGGGACATCCACAAAACGCCAACCCGAGCCACCATCGGAGTCGCCCAGCCCGATCGGCCCACCGGCCAAGACGACCAGATACGCTTCTCACAGACTTGTCCTTCCCATCCTCACAAGAAAGTGACTCGAACGGTTAAGTACCACGCACGGGGACTCCACAAAAAGTGGAACCCTCACGTGGCTCGGGAACACACCAAGTAAGAGAGCTGCCTTGGACTCACCCAGCGACTGGCTCTCCGAGCCAGGGGAAGAGACGCGTTACAAACAACGCATTAACAACCTACAATAGGAACACACACTATACGGCTAAGAATTACGCTCGGGACTCGCCTCAAACAAACCAGTCGGCTGGGGACTCGCCTTTAGGAGACGCAAAGGATAAACAGAACACAATAAAAGAAAACACATATGTACACAATCGAGATATACCCTATTAAAGGGCGGACGCGCTCGGGGACTCGCTCAAACAAAAATAAAACGCGCCACACAGTCACGGTTGCATTACGAGTCGATTGACTCCTCTTACTCAAAATATTGGTCACATTACATAAGTCACCACTTGGCATATATTACAAACTACCCAACAATACAATCTATTCCGCAGGTCCTGGCGAAGAAGCACCACCACCTCCCTTGACATGAACAAAAGGCTGCCACGGGTTCGTCGGGTAGGTCGTCAGCGACTTCGACAACGCCGACCAGAAGGGTTGATCCGACTTCATGTCGCCATGCTCCGGCTCAGGGTCGCCAGGCGCCAATACCGTTTCCTGGTATGGCAGAAGATCCCCCATCTCCAACACCCGATCAGCAAAAGGGGTGGCCTTGGCAGTCAGCTTCAGCACCTCTGACATCTCCACCGTGCCATTCACCGATGGGTAGCCGCTGGTAACGTCGTCGAGGTCGAAATCTTCGGGGAAGTGGGCGAGACCCAGGCTCAATGACGTGGTGGCCCCGTGCCTGAAAGCCGAGCACGCCATCCACTCCATGACGACGGGCGCCTCTAGATAGCGCCACACTTCCGTAAGCCCCCCAGGAACAACCTCGGTGGGGGACATTCCTTGAAGGACCGCTTGGACACACAACGCCGAAGCCGTGGCCGCGTTCACCATGGTAGTCACGCACTGTGAGGCATTGAAAGTCTGAACCACCGGGTCGCTTTGCCCTATCACAGCTGCAAAATCAGACGTTAGTGAAACTATGGACCTCCCCAATCGGGGATTCGCCAAACGTGTTAAGCAAAAGACGGAGACTCACCAAGAAGCTTGCGGCAATTCTCTGTGACATGCTTCTCTAGGGCGGCATGATCATTCTGCAGCCCCACGATGATGGAGTCCGTGGCCTTGCGCTCCTCCTCAGCCGTAGCAACACCAGCCTTCGCTCGATCCTCAGACGAAATTGAGGCCGCCTTCGCCTCCTCCAAATCATGGATCAGCGAGGCAATTTGCCCATTCGCCGCGTCCAGCTCGGCGACTGGAACATACCCTTCATGGGCCTTGGAAATTGCAGCCGGAAGACCATCTGAAAAGGAAAGAGACAAATCATCAACGTGCCAAACACCAATAGTTCACAACCGAAAAAGAAAAGGGAAAAGAAGCAAGTACTTACCAACAGTCTCCTAGAGTTGCCGGTTCACCTCCTGTGCCACGCGCAGATCCCGCTCCAAATGCTCCCTGGCGGCCTGTCAATCAGTCGAATCCCTCTGCAAACCCTGCAAAAGCAACAAAGTTCAGTACTTACAAAGAACAATATCAAGCTCTTAGCTGCTAACATTCAGCGACTAAGAACTCGGGGACTGGAGAGTAGAAAGAAATTCAGTTCCTAGCCGCTGAAATTCAGTGACTAGGAACTCGGGGACTGGAGAGTAGAAAGAAATTTAGTTCCTAGCCGCTAAAATTCAGTGACTAGGAACTCGGGGACTAGACGTACCTGAATGGCGGCGCCAAGCATTTTGTGAAGCTCGCCGGCGTCAGTCGATGGGGCCGTGAAGGAGGTGCGCCCATGATGAGACCCAACGTCTTCATCGACGATCTCTGGGCTCTGTGGAGACTGGTTGTCCGCCACGCCTGGGAACCCCCTCGCCAGGAAGCGCGGGAACGTTGCTGACGCTCTAGCCGGGGCACTGGTCGCTAGAGCCAGCACTTCCGCAGGGCGACTGCGGATCGGCTCGATCACAAGAGCCACCACCTCTTCGATGACTGCAGCGGATCGCTCCCTTAGCGCTTAGTCATCGCTAAGGAGTCGCTTGCACCGCTTTTTCGCTCTTTGCGCCTCCACAGTCACCGTCGTTAGCAGACTTCCTCTCCCGGGAGGTCGCCTCTCCGGTGGTGACTGCAGAATCTTGCCACCGGAAGGGCCGATCTTCTTGACCCTGCACCTGCCAAACCTCCAATATCAACACAGAGACAGCACAAAAACGGAACACGACTTGGAATGGAGAATTCGAGGCTTACTTGGCGACTGGGAGAAAGCGCCGCCCGGTGCTGATGTGGGCGGGCTTGTCCAATTCGCCCTACCATGCCAGTGAGACCCCTTTCGAAGACGTCTGAAGCCCATGAGACCGCGGGCTTCCTCGATGACGAAGCCGCGGTCGCTGGAATTTCTGGCTCCGAAGACGCGGCCGCTCTTGACGGTTGCGGCGACTTCGACGCTGCTGCCTCAGTCGCCTCCTGGCTTGGTGCCGTCGAAGCCGTTGGTGCAATCACCGCCAGAGGAACCTCTACCGCCACCTCGGTGTCCTCGCCCTCCAACCCCTTCATCGGAATCGCATCCTCTGGGACCTTGTGTGATGTTTAGGGGGTGTCTTCATCGTCAGATGCGTTATCTGACTCAAACACCACCGCCGACCTAGGTGGCGACGCTAGCTTCTTCGCTGGCGACTTCGGTTTGCGCGCGGGCTTCGACGGCGTGGCCGTGCGCCGAGATGTGTGCTCCTGCACGATCTCGTCGCCTCCTTCATGTTCATCAAGGCTGCGGCTCGCCTCGAACTAGCGCCGCTTCTGTATGCGAGTCTTGCGAGTCATAGGCGCTGGGGGAGGAACCTCCTCCTCTTCCTCGTCGCTTTCGGAGGAGTCTCCTTCGGAGGCCTCTTCGAGCTCCCGAGGGACCTCTTCGTCAAGCAGAGGGAGCCAGCCCTCCAACACCTGGAACAACCGAGAACAACCACGAATAAATATCAAATGATGCGACTGCGAATCACATTGCGGAAATGACGACTAGAAGGAAAACTTACCGTGGGGGCTTCATTCTTCACGGAAGTGTACGGGGCGAGCCCGACCGATGTGGTTGTGAATTCCGCATCGGTGATCTTCTTCAAGGCAGCCTTGTAGTCTTCAATCTCCCACGACTCTTTGCTGGTCCGGGAGGGATCGTGTTTCCCGCTGTACTCATACATCCAATGCGGCCGAGCCGCTAGCGGAACCAGACGCCGCCCGAGCCAGCAGTTGTAGAGGTTGACCGAGGATAGCCCTTGATCCTTTAACCTCTGGATCTAGATCATCATTCCTGCGACGGCCATCCTCTGGTCTTCCGGAAGCTTCTTCGCCGCTAGCCGGCGAGGCTCGCTCCTTTCTGCGATGAACTCGGGGAGCGCCACTTCGCCGGAGGGAGTGGACTCTTTGACGTAGAACCAGCTCTTCTTCCACTCGCTCGCGGCCTTCTTCGGCAGCAGAAGCTTGATGAAGTTGGCCTTCGGCTTCAACTGGAACATGATGCCACCGTCCGCCAACATCAAGCCGCTGGCCGCCTCGCGCCCGATGCGGCCGTGGAAGAGCTCCAGCCATAGTGGGAAGTACGGCCTGCAGCCCAGATAGCATTCACAGAAGGCGACAAAGATTGCCAGTTGCTCGATGCTATGTGGGCCAAGATCTGACGGTTTGATCGCGTAATACGCGCAGAAACGCCAGAAGAACAGTGAGGTGGGGAACCCTAAACCTCTCTCTAGGTGGCTCGGGAAGCAAATGAACTCGCCAGCCCGTGGCTTTGGCTCGATCTCGGAGGAAGCGGGGATTCGCCAGTTCCCCTTGTGGAGGACCCTGTCCTCAAGGACTTGAGCTGGGCTGGTGCACTTGGATTTCCCATGAACCTTTGGGAGGTGCCATTGGGAAGGATGTGGAGTTGTTCACAGAAGGATCGGATCGAAGGAAGACAGAGAGAATGAATGCGCGAGAATGAAGAATGTAGGGAAGGATCTGTAAGGCTGATTCGCCACTCCCCTTATAAGGGGGCGCTACCCGCCAAATTCGGGGTAGCCGTTACCTGCGGTAATTACGCCGAAGTTACCATTGGAATATCCAATGGATAGTTTGACCAAGTTGACGGTCCAGCTCCTTCGTTCCACTCACCGGAAACTGGCCCTGTCCACTCGCTGAAGCAACGACCTTGCAGCCGTGGCATTCGCCAGAGAAGCGATTGGGATCCTGGGGAAAACTTCCTTGGTTTATTGGAGTCCATTGCCGATTCGACTGAGGCGTCCAAATTGGACTCGCCTACTCCGACTGCCAAATGACCACATGCGTCTGATTCAAGGATGGCCTCTGGGACTACTGATGGGGATATGCCAAATGGGGTATGCCCCGCAGGACGTTCCGATTAGGCCAAAAGGTTTCATGAGTGGGCCTGCAGGACGGTGACTGGAATGCGACTAAGGGGAAGGCCCGACGAGTGGAGACTGGAGGCCCAGAAGCGTACCAGAAGCCTAGTCGGATTAGGTCAATATCTTGTTCGGTTGTAACTTGTAAACCCTAGCGAGGTGTCTCATATATAAACTCCCTAGGGTATCCTAAGGACTTACGTTCCATCATACACCCCTTCAAGCGACTCGCTGCCAAGACGCCGAGCTCGCCCTCTTGTAACTCGCTCTCCAATAATCTAATCTAGCAGGAGTAGGTCATTACCCTCCGGGGGGGGGGGGCGAACCTTGATAAATCCATGTGCATCCGCCCCCATCTCGCACCGCAGATGACCGCCAGTTCTCGCTCCCGATTCAATCAATCGCTGCCTACTGCAGCGACTGCCGTGGCCATTTCCACGACACAACCCACTCGCACCATTTTGGGTGGAAACCTTGCATTTGTAACACTTGTTGTAGGAAAGGACATTTTACCTTATCATAGATTTCTCAAAATCTAGTTTTAAAATAACCCCATCTAATTTCTTGGAATGCAATTCATGAATTGTTTCATGAAGAACCAAAACTCCTTCAAGAATATGTCTACCTGGCATGAAAGCCGTTTGAGTTGGACGCACAACCTTGTGTGTGATATTCATTAATCTATTTGTGCCCACCTTAGTAAAAAAATTAAGCTCATATTAAGTAAGAAAATCGGTTTATATTGTTGGATTTGTATAGCATTTTCTTTTTTTGGCAATAAAATGATGGTTCCAAAATTCAGATGGAACAGAGGTAGCTTTCTCTATTGGAAATTATCAAACATGGCCATCATATCAAACTTAATAAGATTCCAAAATGTTTGGTAAAACTCTGCCAGAAATCCATCAGAGCCCGGTGCCTTATTACTTTCCATTTGCATGATAGCCTCATATACCTCCTTCTCTTTGAAGTCAGCACTGAGTACATCATTCTCTTCTACAGATAACTGAGGTATATCATTAACCCCAGATTCCATTAAAGAAAAGTGATTCATATCTGGTTTCCCAAATAGATTCTTATAGTAGTTGGTAATGTAATTAACCAGATTGTCATGCCCAGTGATTGTTCCTTCATCTTGTCTAGTTGAAATATCAATTTTCGACGATGTTTACCATTGGCTATAAGATGGAAATATTTTATATTACCCTCCTTCCTGTATATGCTTAAAATTTTCTCATTGAGCCCACTTGGACTCCTCATCTCTTCTTAATTTCAAGTAGATCTTCATTTGCTTTTGAAAGTTCTCGTCCAAAGTTTTAGATTCCGCTTTAATATCTAGTTTATCTATTACTTGAAATAAGTGGATTTTTTGTTGTTTATAACTTCCACTTGGTTTTTTTGCCCCTCCCCTTAAGAACTGTCTAAGCTATCGCACCTTGTATTGCCAAATGTCTAATGGTGAGTAGCATGGTGTTCTCTTTGACCACTCAGCGGTCACCACATTGACGAAACCCACTTGTCTAAGCCATGAAAGTTCAAATGAAAACCTTGATTTGTTACCGAGGTGAGCCTGTTCACCTGAGTCAAGTAATGAGGGTGTGATCTGACCCCGATCTGGTTAAAGATCTAACACTCACCACTGGGAATTTTTGTTCCCACAAAATACTGGCCAAAACTCTATCTAGCTTTTCGTAAGTGGACGTATCTCTGCGATTTGCCCAATTTCAATTGGTAAACTGTCGGCCAGAAAGTACGATTTCTCTTAAGTTTAGGCTCTCAATAATAGTATTAAACATGAAGGACCACCTAGGATTAACACTATTATTATTCTTTTCTTCTGGTCTTCTTAGCAGATTGAAATCCCTCCTACTAAAATTGAAGATTTTGATCTTCACAAATTCTAACCAACTCAGCAAGAAACTCAGATTTTTATGTATCTTGTGCAGCCCCATAAACTGAAATTAGACACCATTCAAAGTTATCGGACTTATTTACTTACATGAAACTTAATGCACCTATCACCAGTTGTGACCTGTTTAAGCTTCAACGTTTGGCTATTAATACTACTAACATGCCACCGGATCTACCTATTGGTGGCGACAAGATCAAATTATGTCACATCCTCCTGAAAGGTGTGATAAAAATGGTGTTGTGAAGTTTCCTCTACCTGTTTCGGCAATCGCAAAAAAGTCTAGCTTGTGCTCTCTTATAGTTTCCTTAACTACTAAATGTTTTGCGTTATCAGCAAATTCACCATTATTCCAAAACACCCTCTCATCAAGCTTTATTTTTATTCTAGAGCTTCTTCTAACCGATGTATGCTCACGATCTCTTTTCATATGCTCCTTCTTACTTTTTCCACGTTCTAAAGGAACATCCAATTCTTCTGTAATAATATGTTGTTCCTCAAATAACAAATCCTCACTAAGATGCATTGCTTCATTCATTGCTAGACTGTCTAAGCCATTTTGTCATTCGAAGCTCTCAGCATGACTAAGGTTCTTTGAAGGTCAAGTTGTTTGATTAAGTTAACTGATACATTAACTTGATTTGGTGAATTCCCCAGTGACACACCCAACTTTAAAACCTTAGCAGAAACTGCATCATTAGGCATGGATGCAAACAAAAATTTAGATACAAAATCTGCATCTATTGACGAGTAGTTGTTCTTTTCTTGAGGGTAGCGCTAAGCCTGCTCCAGCTGGGGAATATCCGCATCAGGTTGAGCATGGATCCGGTCACTGGACCTGACCCCAGCTCCTACCGAGAAAGGGATCCCTCTATAGGCCACCAGAAAGGCATCTCTGTGCCGCGGCAGGGTTTTGTGCCACGGCACGATTTTCGGGCTATTTTTGTGTCGCGGCAGGGTTTTGTGTTGCGGCACGATTTTCTGGCTATTTTTGTGTCGCGGCAGGGTTTTATTTTATTTATTTATTTGATGTTTTGTATTCAATTTAATGGTACTACATATATACAGCAATAATGAAACCACGATATATATATTACACATCATCCATGATCACAAATATATTATACACCGTCTCATCCGTCTTTTTGGTCGAAACATATTATAATTACAAACGATACTCTCACACGAATTTGATCTAATTAATTTACATCTTCTTTTTTACACTTCACCCTTCCAAATGAAGCGGGTAATAGTATTCTCCTTTCGGATCTATGACTTATTCTAACAAGAATCCGGCAATTTCCTTTTCAATTGCTTACACGCGTTCTTGTGATAGAAGACTGTCCCACATCCGTTCGATCTAATATAAAGAAGGGGATCAATATATATGAATAAAACTAAAGACAATTGATGGTAATAAAATAAAGTTGTGATTATTGTTTATCGTACTTCAATTTTTTTGATGTTCCGGTCTGCGCCCTTGTCTTTGGTCGTCTGCTTAATGAACTCATGTACATAGTATCCACATAAGTTATTCCCGGCTTCCTGGCTCAAGCACTTTAGGAGAAGGGAGTTCAATCAAAATAGTAATCAAGCTTGATAATGGTGGTATTGAAACTAGAATCAAAGAGATACGTGGATCTTATAGTCAATGTTGAAATGTAAGCTCTGACTTCCAAACACCCCTAGTTTTTGTGGTGAACCGTTTCCAAGCCTTCTGGAGGCATTCCTGCATGTCCACCTACTTTTCTAATGGTGTGTGTTTCGAGTCCAGGACTTTTACTACTCCGGTGTCAACAACAATGATTAATAAAATATAGTGGAAGTTTGACACACTAACAAAATATAACACGAGTCAATTATACGCTTAACATCGAGTAAGTGAAAATAGAATGTGTATAAGACAGTAACACTCACCCAGCGTTGTAAGGAAATATTATTTCCCTTCTGTTTGTGAAATGCTTCAACGCTTGTAGCAAGTTATCCTCTGCCTTTGGGTTTGCTTTTAGAGTAACTTCATGAACGAAATTACAGTCAACAAACCCAAGGTCATAGATTTGTCCTTTGTTGCATTCGAGAATCTTCATTCTGCATATATAATTAGTATAGTGATGAGTAATATTATACAAGCAACGAATGAGCTGAGTTAGAAAAAGTTAATTACAGAAATTAATAATACTTACAAACAATAGGCACTGACGATAGTTTTGTTGAGGGTGTCTTGTTGGTAAAACTGAAATAATTCTGGAAATTCGATCAGTAGGAAGCCATCTCCATGCCCGTAATGGTGGTGTTTATATGCATAGATCCGCTTTTTGATTCAGCACAGGCTTGGATGTACCAGTTATGCAATCTTCGCATTTTTGTTGGTAGATCTTTGACTAACTCGGGTTTGACGAGAGGAGCTCCGTACTGGTACACGTATGCTGTTTCTTGGTACCCCTTGAACTCATCCATACGGCTCATGTACTCAAGAATAGACACCCATATAATTGGGCCTTTTCTCCGCATGTGAACAAACTCCGGATCAATGTTCAGATCATGCCGCTCCTGGGCTCTCCACTCATTGGTATCGTACACTTTGAACGGTTCGATCGATTGATTTTTCTGTTGTTCGAGCTAGGCAATTTCTTTCCCGACTCTCCTTTTTTTGCCTCAGCCGAATTGGTAATAGAGCGATTATAGTCTGATATGAGCGCTATGGGTTAGTGAAGCTGAATCTTAAGCGCGGCTTTGGCTTTATCTTCATGTGACTGTGAAGAATGTCTTTATCGGCTTTTTCTTGTTAGCCATGTCAATCTTCCACTTTTCATAATTGGCAGCTGCGGCCGCAGCAGTTTCCTCATTTGTCTTCTCTCAAGGTAGCTTCTTCATATTCTTATGAGGTACTTTTGGGAGGGGCGATAGCTTACGTTTCGGTGATCTAACGTGTTTGCTTGCTGCTGGTGGTGTTGCCTCTTAGTATACTTCCACTTTTGTCTCCGAGGCTCGGGGACGGAGACGGCTAAGGCGGAGTATGGAGACGTTGCGCTTAAGTGGTGAGGCGTTGAAGGTGACTTGCGCTTAGAGAATGGTGAGGTGGCGAAGGTGATTTCTGCTCGAGGAGGGTGGCCTTGGCACATAATTTGGAAGCATGATGTGCTCCTTTGGCCATAGAATAGTCCCCCTTTGGATTCTCCTAGTTGAGTCAGCTCCATATCTTCCCCTGCAGGGTGGTCTAGCTTCAGCTCCTCAAAATCTTCCTTCACCTCATCAACCGTGACGACAGCGTACCCTTTTGGAACCGGTCTGGAATGCCAAGTTGGGTTCGGCGCAATTGGTACCACCATGCCGTCCGCCGCCGTCACCCTTAAGTTCATAACCTGCACCTTTAGCTCACAAGCTATGGTCTCCGTGATATCATCCACTGGGTAGCGTTTAGGAGGAGATGTCATCGGTGCATCATCATCAACATCATGGAGCTGCGTGGAAGCGATGCTGCTTTTCTTATTTGATAGGGCACCGGTACCCTCGAATGCAGCTTCTACAACGTGTCGCTGAGATTGGCCGCTAGTACCTTGCTGGCTAAGTCTGTCGAGTTGATCCTGGTGCCGCTTTAATGCTTCTTCTACATTATGCAATCGGTCTGCAGTGGCCGCTTTCTCAGCTGCCTCCCTTTCCTTTCTCCTCTGATGGCTTTTATCGGGATATCTCTTCATTTCGGGGAAGGAATCCTTCCACGGCTTGGAGCCTCGTGTGCCTCGTCTTCGTCAGGTTCAGGATTTTAAGGATGCGTGTGAGCTCGCTGTTCTCTATCGGAATGAACCGTCCATCGCAACATCATCTACTACATTTCTAATATCGCCAATGGGCGAGGGGATCATCTTTGTGTTTCTGATTATATATTGCCCTCCTTCTTTGTCCAACGCTCCCCATGGCTGTAAACCAGTTTCCGCCTGTGGTGTCCATGTTATGGGCTCGTCTGATCCCGACAGCTATGTAATTGACATCAAGTGCATCCCACTTAGGCATGCAACCGGCATAGCCAGCAGACCCCATGTTATGATGGTATACTTTCTTAGCAGCATTCTCCGTATTTATTCTAGACCTTTCCTTAGCTTTCTCCGATGTCTTGTACTTTACAAAATACTCCCACTGGTGTCTTAACTTAGCATAGCCGCCTTTGAGTGAAATCCGAGTCTTCTACCTTGACAAAGTTATCAGATCTGCTTTCTTCTTCTAGTTCTTGAATGCATCGGCCATCTTGATGAGAGCAAACTTCTTGACTCTTTGCACGAAGCTCCATTCTTTCTCTCCTCCTCATATGGATTCACATCTGCATCGGCAGGAGGAAATTAATCATGAGTTTCAAAAGCTTATCTTTGGCGGTGTCATGACATAAGGGACTCCACCGCCGCTGGCCGATTCCATTCTTGAACGGTGATCGGATGTAGTCCTCGCAAGAACTCGCATTGCTTGACAAATTTTCTTGCTACATCGACGGAGCTTATGGTTCGCCATCTACACCGACCACTTCGATCCTATACCTCACAGTGTCATCCAACTTTTTTGTTGGGCCTGTTTCATTCTTACGGAAGAAGTTCTCGATCCGGAGGGCTAAAAGAAGAAAGAGTGTTAATATATGCATGTATATATATAGACAGCAACATTTTAATTAGAAAAATACATATATACACCTCGCCGGTGTTTGCAAGATTTAAGGTTCCGCCAGCTGCCGCCTTTCTCCCTCATCGGCTTCTCCCCGGCCCTGTGCTTCTGCTTCTACCTCACCGAGCCGCCTCCTTGGTTGAGACTCATCTCCTCGACTGTAATCGTTAAGAAACTCACTGGTGACATCGATATCGATATCTTCATTTTTGCAGATCATTCCGTGGAGGATGTTTTCCTAATGTTCTGGAATCATAGTATCTTGCTGTGTTGGATCCATAGTATCTGCAAATTAAGATTTGCAAGTTACTATAATGCAAATAATGCAAAACACTCTGCACTTATTTTCTAAATCGGTTTGGAATGCCCTAGGTGGACAAACCATCGAACCTATGGTACTTAGGGGTGTCGGTGTTCCTCATGTAAAGTAAGGTTCAAAGTTGTATGAATATGAATGCTTACATTTTTAAATGGTAGATATCATTTTTCTGAACATTTTGATATATTATACACATTTTTTTGATTTAAAATGAATTAGTTATGATTTTCCCAATTTTAATCCTTTTTAAAATTATTTTTAAATAAATAAACATTTTTGCAATTACTAAAATTATTTTCCATCTGGCCCCATATGTCAGACCTAATTAAAAACCGAACTAAAACCTAACTAAAACCTAACTAAAGACCCAACTAAAACCTAATTAAAAACCTAACTAAAAACCTAATTAAAGGGTCGGCCGGGGGAGAGCGATCGCCACGGCCAGTAAGGTGGGTGGAGCCGTCATGAGCCATCGACAACATGTGGCTCCGCGGGCGGGCTCGGGCAGCGCGGTCGTGGCTCGGGTGGCAGTGGCGCTGGCGGGGGGCGGCGTGGGCTCGGGCGACACGGTCGACGGCGGCGTGGTCGACGGTGGCTCGAAAATCCGGCAGCCTGACGACATCGTTTTGCTCGCAAGTGATTTTCCTTAGGCTGCGAGTGAAGTGAATAGGAAGAAGAAGGAGGAACAGCTTATCAGTATAGATATTTATCCCGGTCCCGGTTGGTGGGACGAACCGGGACCAATGGTGTCGTTGTATTGGGAACGACAGTACCTAAGGAGGTTAGATAGAGGTGTGGGGACTAGGAGGGAAGCTATCGACGGTGTCCGCAGGCGGGATTGGATACAAGCAAGCGTAGCTGGACGCAGGAAGTACCCAGGTTTGGAGCCCTCGTGATGAGGTAAAGCTCCCACGCCGGATCTCACTATGAGGGATATACGAACTACAAGTGCTCCTTGAGCTGTATTCTAGCTACGCCTTAAATGCACCGAGACCAACCTTTTCTATCGAGGCCTGCCTTCCTTATATAGGCGTAGAGGCAACGGTCTCACCGCTAGTCCGACCGGCGGGCCCCACAAAGCTGGTCCCACCGCTGGTCACCCATAGTATCCGGTATGGTATGTCGATCGGCACGAGCGTATGGCTGTCAGAAGCATGGTGGACGCTGCAAGCATGTCGTCAAAGATCGGGCCATCGTTCAAGGCCATCCCCACAAAGTCTTCCGATGGCCGAGTAGTGGTTGGTCTTGTCATCGATGTATGCACTGCAATCGATACACGCCGCCCTATCTCCTTGATTGGTTCCAGCCACGCCGCAGAGTTGTTTTTGTTGATCCGACTACCATGAGGTAACCGCCTGGCCCGCTTTGTCCGCTACATCCGGTCACCGGACGCGATTCGACCGATAGTTTCTATCCGGCTAGTATTCGGGATCATCCTCGACACTAGTTCTCGAGCTGTTCCGCCTAGGCGTAAATGTGCACGCCCTCCTGAATTTGAATTTCCGGCCACGCTCGCGGTTGCGCTACCTGTGACGCTGCTGCCGACGCCGCCACGCGCAAGACGCTGCCATCATTGCATCAAGGCGGGCAGCGAACGCCGCCGCACGACGCCGCCGAAACTGCTGCCCGGGCGCTTTGGTTCTCGCCCCGGATCTTCGCGATCCCACGCCGCACACGGGATCTGGGCGGCGGTTGGGGTGGGGTCGCCAGATGCGTACACGTGGTGCCGTGGACGGTTGCACCTTCGGTCCTTAAACAATGTCGCAGGGGAGCAGCTCTTCCTTCGCCCCCCGCCCAGTTTTCTCTTCCTTCGCGCCCGCCTTCACGCCTTGTTCACCGCTGTCGGGCTGCGCTACTCGCTTGCCGCGTCGGGCCACCGCCACTCCATCAGCCGCGCTCTCCTTGTCACCGGAAATGGCAGCCGACGCGGAGGCTGGTGTGGTCTCTCCACAGAGGACCACATCCGGTACACCGCAACCCGGCCCTTCCGGGCGGAGGAAGTGGCGGTGTTGGTTCGGCGGAGAGGTGTCGCCAAGACCGCGAGGGGAGCGCACATCTTCCTCTCGTGATTCGCCCACGGGTTCGCTTGCTGCACCCTTTTCCTCACTTTCCGGCGTTCTTCGATCTCCGCTCCACCATCTCGGCGCCTAACGCGATCGAACGCTGGCGCACTTCATGGCCTTCGCGAGCTACCTCAGATCCAGCCGATCTCGGCTCCGCCGGCTCTTCCGAAAAGCGGCCAGCAGTGCATACAAGGGGTCGCCAGTCATCCGCGGCGACGCCCATCTACTCCCGCATCAGTCCGCTATCCAAGTTCTTGCTCCACGACACGGCACGACTGTGGTAGCGCATTTCTACGCCAAGAACGCCACCAACATCGACCGGATCAATCTTCCGCTTCTGTGATGTCGAGTCTAGCCGCGTAATGGAGCTGAAGATCCACGGCGACAAGGCGGAGTCGACGCACGTCGCAACGCATGCGCCTCGCCACCGCCAGTTAACCGCCCGGACATCACCTCACCGGATGTCCCGCATATGATGTTGCAGCAGCGAGCACACAAATGTGCTACTCCGCCGGCTGGACCCGACCGGGACTATCGCGCCATGATCCCCGCTACCACAACCTCAAGGAGTGGGTGGACGATCACAAAGGAGCGATCACCGAGGGCTGACCTTCAACTCCGGCGCCTCACAACCGACACAACTACCAAGTAGTCCTTTTAGCCGTAGCTTTCTGTATTTCTTATGCTTTTCTTGTTCTGTCTGCTTACTTTTTTATTTGGCAGATCTTCGCTGCATCCTTCGCGAGGAGGGTGAGGCTCTCGAGGTTTCACGCCGACTTGCCCGAGCTGCGTGGGCGGTCCCATGAGGAGTCAAGGGGATGGTGATGCTTTCCCAGCCGGAATGATGAACTGCCGTCACCCCACATGGAGGTTCATGAGGAGGAGGAGGCCACGACCTCCGATCCGGGCGCAACACCGATGACAGACGGTAAAGCTGGCGGAGCGGCTCCACCATTCCAGCCTCCCGCTGCTCGCCGCGGAGGAGCCGCCTCAAGAGGAGCCGGACTGGCGCCTCTTCCAAGTCGCTGGGCCGGAAGAAGGGATCGCCTGGTTGTGCAGGGCACGCTTCTTCTCTTCTTCTTCGCTATCTTCCGCGCTTTTCCTCCTTTGGCTTATTTTCTTTGTTTCTTCCTCCTGCTCTTCGCTTTCTTAGGACGCTGGTCTCATTTGGATCCGCGAGCCCGGCGCAAGCGCCAACCGGGTCGCCACCCCACGCTCCGACCTTGTCTGCCCGCGCCCCTCCTTCTCCCGCTGTGCCGCCTCCGCCACCACCTCGATCTGAATCGCTGCTTTAGCCGGAGCGAGGGTCCGCAGTCGAACGTGGTGGTCCAGAGGCGGATCTCACCCGAGTGGTTTCTTCAAGGGCGCGCTGGGGTCCGCCATCGCAAGGAGCTCGTGGTTGTCGGCGACGATAACTCCAACGACGCAGCCGGGGAGGAGTGGAGGACGGCGTGATTGCCGCCGGAGTCTTGGTCGCCAACGCCATGGATGGCGACGCCTCCGCCGCCGCCGACAGACTCGCCGCCACCCTTGAACCGCGAAGGAGATCCGCCCGGAGGCCAGAATCAAGGGAACCGTCCTCGAGCGAAGCTTGCTACCAACGGGACTTCCTAGAGTAAGCTTGTTTCATCCGCTTGTCCTTTTTTTGCCGAGCAGCCGTTTTGTCATAGTTATCTCATAGGCGCTGCGAGATCGATCGCTTGAAGAAAGCGAACGACCGGCTGAGCAAGTCCAACTCTACTCTGCGGCTGCAGAATAAGGATTGGCACGGGAAGGTAGACGGCCTGGAGGCCACCATCAAGAAGCGTGATGCCTCGCTCGCCAGCCAGATCGATGCCTTCAATCTTCTCGAGGCCCAGAACAAGGACCAAGAGAAAGAGATCAAAACGGGTACCGGGCGAGAAGGAGAAGGCTCGTGGAGGAGCTGATGCAGGTCGGCCACACGACTAAGGGTAAGTTCTTCTTTTCTATTTCCTTTCTTTCCGGATCCGTAGCCGGATCTCGACTTCTTTTCTGACAGCATTTTATCCCAGCGTAGACCTGCTGGCATACAACCAGCTGCAGGAGAACTGGCCGGGAGCGCAGCCGATGACCCAGGAGCTCATCGTCCTTCTTGGCGAAGAAGCTTCCAAGCTTCGCTTAATAATACACGAGACGCCTTCTCCTTCCGTGGCCGGATGTCCGTTCCGAGACGGCGGCACAATGGTCGTGAAGGTGGGGAGGTCGGCGGTGGACCGGCCAGGACTTGGCGGCACGAGCCGGAGCGGAGATGGCTCGCTCTTATCCTCTCTCGGCATGGACGCCTGCCGAGAAGATCGACAGAGGCTTCAGGTTGCCGCCGACCTTGCCGCCGTCCGCCAGGACCATCCGGAGCTCCGAGGATCCGCCACCAAGATCGCCGACTACATGGACCCCGACAAGGTGCACACCGACTCGGAGTCCGCCAAGATCTCAAGTGGAAGTTCTGACAAGCGCTGCCAAGTGACGCTGGAACAGGATCGAGCTGCCGCGCCTCCTCCTCCGCCTCAAGCCTCCGCTGTCAAAACGCTTCCACGGCAAGTGGGTCCCGCCATGAGCCACCGCCCGGGATGCCGGGTGTATTTGTCTTGCTTTAGTTCTGTTTGAAACTTGTCCGTCTGCACTGCTGCCTCTCGACTGGTAAATCTTATGGGAGCTTCAGCCTTTTTTCTTTGCTTGTTAATTTTGAACTGGCTTGAGTTCTCTTCAACTTGTGCTTCGACTTTTCTTTTAACATTTCGCCGGTTGACATTATCCGGCTAACCTCACCCGGTTACACACCTTTAGCCAGGAGAACTACACCTCCAAAGGGCGCGCCAGCACCCACTTGGTGTAGCCCCCGAGATTCGTAGTAGCCGGCATAGCAGGGTGCTTTGAATCTTTTCTTCTTTTCCTCAATCTTCTAACTTTGTCTGGCTAGACTAGTCTTAGTCGGTTACTTTCGCTGGCTGAACACCTTTAGCCGGGGGAACTAACATTCCAGTGGGGGCGCGCGAGCGCACCCACTGGGTGTAGCCCCCGAGATTCGGAGTAGCTGGCGTAGCCAGGTGCTTCGAATCTTTCTTGCCTTCTCTTGCTCCTGCCCTTGCCCTCACCTGGGCTCCGAACGACCGACTAAACGCCCTTAGCCGGTCGGGAACTACAAGATTCCACTGGGGACGCGCGAGCGCACCCAGTGGGTGTAGCCCTCGATATTCGAAGCGCTTGATGAAGGCAAGGACTTCGAATCTTCTTCTCCTTTTCTTGCTCCAGCCCTTGCCCTCACCTGGGCTCCGAACGGCCGGCTAAACGCCCTTAGCCGGTCGGGAACTACAAGATTCCACTGGGGGCACGCGAGCGCACCCAGTGGGTGTAACCCCCTTGATTCGGAGGGCTTGATGAAGGCAAGGACTTCAAATCTTATTCTCCTTTTCTTGCTGAATTCCGACTCAAGGTAGCTGGACAAGAATATACATACACATACATCCTCACCGGTTAATAGGTTAGTCTGCCAAATTTTAGCCAGAAAACAGATTTGTTTTTTCGAAAACTAGCTTGCGCCTCTCTGGACACTTGGTCGCTTTCCCGTGTGCTCTGCTGTTTTCGCTGCATCCTTGCCGGGCAGCCGGGTTGCGGTCTGCAGCCAGAATCGAAGGGAGATGACAATACATTGCGCACGGTACTAATGGCTTAGCAACAGGATTGGCTTAAGCTAGTTGCAAGGCCAGGACGCCCGGTCTGTCGCGTCTCCTCCCTGTTTTTTGCGTGGGATGCCTCGGGCTTTTGCTCTTGCTAGCCGGACAGTCGGGTTGCGGTCTGTAGCTAAGACGAAGAGTGGGCCTCTAACATCGTCGCATTACACTCAGCCGGTTTGTTGACTTAGCAGGCCAGACCAGCCGGTGAGCCCCCGGGTAGGGGTTGCCGGAGCCGGAAAATCAAAACCGAACAACAGATGCGAAAACACATTTCTAGCAAGGAGCCCCCGAGAATCTCGTAGGGGTCCGCATTTTCATTCATAGGGTTTGCATGATACATACGTTGTCTGGCGACTAGGTGTAAAACGGGCGCAGCAAGGCCGCGTTCTAGGGATGCTCGGTCTCCACGTCTAATTTGTCCATCTTGTTCTGCGGTTGCCGCGCCACGATGAGGTAGTAGGAGTCGCTGGCAGCGCCGACTAATGATGAAGGGGCCCTCCTAGGGTGGTGATAGCTTGTGCATTCCCTTCGTGTCTTGCACCAGCCGGAGGACCAGGTCGCCCTCGCGGAACGCGACTGGGCAGATCCGGTTTGAATGGTAGCGGCGTAGTCGTTGCTGGTACAGGGTTGATCTGGACAGAGCCAGCTCGCGGGCCTCCTCCAGGAGGTCCACTCCGTCCTCCCGCGCCTCCTGGTTGGCCTTTTCGTCGTATAGGATCTTGCGCGGTGAGTCGAACTCGATGTCCGCGGAGAGGACGACTTCTGATCCGTAGACCAGGAAGAACGGGGTGTAGCCGGTTGATCTATTCTACATGGTGCAGAGGCTCCATAGCACAACCGGAAGCTCCTCGATCCAGCATCCGGGTGACCGCTCTAATGGCTCGATGAGACGCGGCTTGATGCCTGCTAGCACCAAGCCGTTTGCTCTTTCGACTTGCCCGTTGGACTGCGGGTGCGCGACGGAGGCAAGGTCCAGCCGGATGCCCTTGTTGCTGCAGAATCGGGCGAAGGCCCCCTTGGCGAAGTTCGTGCCGTTGTCGGTGATGATGTTGTTGGGGTAGCTGAACCGGTTGATGATGTCGGTGAAGAAGGTGACGACTGTCACCCCGTCCAGCTTCCGGATAGGCTTGGCCTCGATCCACTTCGTGAATTTATCCACCGCCACCAGCAGATGGGTCATACCCGCACGTGCTCGCTTGAAGGGACCAACCATGTCGAGGCCCCAAACCGCGAAGGGCCAGGTGATCGGTATGGTCTTGAGTACCGAAGTTGGCATGTGCCTGAGCTTCTCGAAGCGCTAGCACCCATTGCACGCGTGGACCAGCTGCTCAGCATTCTCGAGGGCGGTGGGCCAATAGAAACCATGGCGAAACGCCTTGGCGACTATCGCCCTTGACGAAGCGTGGTGCCCGTGACTACCTGGTGGATGTCCTTGAGTAGCCGGTAGCCCGTGTCTACATCGACACATCTCTAGAAAATGCCAGATACGCTGCGCTTGTACAGCTCACCGTTGATGATGGTGTATGTGTGCGCGCGGCACCGGATTTGCCTGGCCTCTACCTCGTCATCCGGAAGTTCTCCATTGGCGATGTAGTTCATGAAGGGCTGTGCCCAGGATGGAACTTCCCGAATGACGAGGATGCTCCCGCTCTCCGGTTGATGGATGTCGGGGTCGCCCGCGTGATTTCGGACGGCAGCCCCAAGCTGCTGCGATCCGCAGCCCCCGGTCTTGCGAGCCGGAGGCACCGCTTGCTGTAGTTGGTGCGGGTCTTCTTTTTGGAGGCTCACGCCGCTTTGCTGCCTCCGTCACCAAGCGCCTCGCCTGATGATGGAGTCTGACTCGGCGACGGGTTGATGGAGGGTTTGCGCAGTGCTCCAAGGAGACCCCGTGGATTGTCTGGTGGATCCAATTGGGCGAGCGAATCGGCTGCCTCATTGTTGGCGCTGGGGACGTGATGGAATTCAGATCCATCAAGGAGGCGCCGAGCTCTTGGATGTGGAACCGTAGAGGGCCATGTTTGCATCTCGGGCCCCATTCTCCGGACACTTTCGCACCACCAGATCCGAATCATCAAGCAAAGGATCCGGCTGACACCGATCTCTTGGCCAGTCGGAGTCTGCGCGCCAAAGGTTTCATATTCGCCACGTTGTTGAGGCCTTGAAGTGGATCTGCAAGACGATTCCAGCCGCCTCCTTGGGCGTAGGTGAGCACGATGCCGCCTCCTTAAGCCTCGAGCATCTTCGACCCGAAGTGCATATTCCAATGGTTCGAATCCGAACCGGTGGGACATATTAGGTCTCAGCTCACGACGAGGAAGTCCGCCAAAGGTTCCGCGATTTGATCGTGTGCCGGGCTCAGATCGATGGAGTAGGCGGCAAGCTCGATGGCCCACTTGGCGACTCGGCCGGTGGCGCCCTTGTTGCCGATGATTTTCAAAAGGGTGCGTGCACATGACCTTAATCGGATGCTCCCGGAAGTAGTGCTTGAGCTTCTGCATGGCACGCCAGAAGCACATCTTCCGTAGTGGGGGTAGTTCTGCTTGGAGAGGGAGAGAACCTGCTGAGGTAGTAGACGGGCCTCAACCGGCTGAGCCTTGTTTTCCTCGGGCGCTTCCACCACCAGACGACGCCGACGACCCGCTGATGGCTGCTATATAGAGCAACATCGACTTTGCTAGTCAAGGCTAGAACTCAAGGCTAGGACAGATGCGCTTGAGGTCATGGCATGCGGTGTCGGCTTGTGAAGTCCAGGAGAAATTGTCCGTCTTCTTCATCAGCTGGTACAACGGGAGTGCCTTGTCCCCCAGCCGGCTAACGAAATGGCTGAGGGAGGCCAGGCATCCGGTGAACTTTTGGACTCCAAGCAGGTTCCTAGGCGGCTGCATCCTCTCTATGGCCGTGATCTTCTCCAGATTAGCCTCGATGCCTCGCCAGGATACGAGGAAACCGAGGAGCTGACCGGATGGCACTCAAAGACGCACTTCTCCGGTTCAGCTTCATCTGGTAATCGTGGAGGTTGCCAAATGTCTTCCTAGATCTTCGAGGAGGGTACGCTTCCTTGGTCTTGATGACTACATCATCCACATAAGCATGCATAGCCGCCTATTCATGAGTGTAAGAACTTCGCATGCAGCGCCGATAGGTAGCGCCTGCATTCTTAGACCGAAAGGCATGGTTATGTAGCAGAAAGCCCCGTAGGGGGTGATAAATGATGTCTTAATCTGATCAGCCGGGTTTAATCGGATCTGATTGTAACCAGAATAGAAATCTAGAAAAGACAACAAATCATAGCCGGCCGTGGAATCGATGACTTGATCGATACGGGGCAAGGCGAAGGGTTCTTTCGGGCATGCCTTGTTCAGGCTGGTGTAGTCGATACACATGCGCCAGGTCTTGTTCTTCTTCAGCACCAGGACTGGGTTCGCCAACCAGTCCGGTGGTACACTTCATGATGAACCCGCCTACAAAGAGCCGTGGTGATCTCGCCACCGATTATCTTTCTTCTCGCTTACGAACCGACACGTAGGTTGCTTGAACGGCCGGCATCCGCCGACATGAAGTGAGTGCTCGGCGAACTCCCTCGGCACACCCGACATGTCCTTGGGAGACCATGCAAAGATGTCCGGATTCTCATGGAGGAAGTCCACGAGCACGCCTTCCTATTTGCTGTCCAAGCCGGCACCAATGGTGACGAACTTAGTCGGGTCAGAGGGGTCGAGCAGGATCCTCTTCGTCTCCTTCGCCGGGCTGGAAAGCTCCTTCTCCGCCGGTTTGTTGCTAGCCTAAGATGTCCTCGGCGCCATGGCCACATTGCGCATGATCACACGCTTCTCCTGGCTATGATGAGGGCCTCGCCAGTTTGAACTGCCGAGGCGCACTCCATCGACCGCTAGCGCCGGGCGACGGTGATCACGCCTGGGGTCCCGCATCTTCGCCTTGAGGTACGCCAGTGGGGCACGGCCATGATCTTGGCAAGGCGGGCGCCCGAGGAGAGCATGGTAGGAGTCACAGTTCTACCACCAACCAGATTGGTTCGCGCGGAAGTTCTCCTTGGTCCCAAGATGACGCCCAGCTGGATTTTTCACTGGGCGCAGGCTGGCCCCGGGCAGATGTCGGGTAGTAGGCGCAGGTCGCATTCGCGAATGCCCAGCTTCTCCAAAGGAGGACTGCAAAGGAGGTTGAGGCTTCGCCTCGGCGATGAGGACGCGAGAATCGGCAGGTATGCGCTGGAGACGGCGAGGGGTCGAGCACCATGGCGCGAGCCTCGGGAGCGGTAGCTGCTCCGCTGGTCTGCGTAGCCCAAGTGATGGGGTTTCACCAGTTCAGGTACTAGGGGACCGGAGAGACGATGGCTGACCTCCTTGGAGCATCGCTGCGCTGTGCTTGTCGCCTAGCTGCTCAAGATGTGGTAGGCGGCGTGCGGGGGGTACAGCTTGTTGTTGTTGCCGCTGTTGCTCTGGCATTATCATTACCGCTCCCCTAGCCGGTGGTGGTGGTCCACCAGAGGGGGCGGGGGAGACGAGGCTGGTTACTGGTCTTTAGCTGGCGGGTCCAGCTGCACCCGAGTGGTGTGCGAGCCGATTTAAAGGGACCGCGTGCCACTTGCACGGGCCGCCAAACATCCGTCAAAGGTGAGCCATCGCTTCGCCTTGCATCATTGGTGCATCGGGCGCACCCTCCACAACATTGACTGCCGTGGTAGCGGGGCTTCGCTTCGCTTGGCGTGTTCCTATGGAACCGCTTGTCGCTTGTCGGGCGCCGAGGATCCGGCCGCCACTGATTGTTTTGACGGTCGCGAGCCGCTCCATAGGAGTCGGACGCCTGCCAGCATTTACTTGAGGTTCTTCATGGCGGCATCCGCCGGGCGATTGGTCCGCAATCGCTATGAGCTCCGCATGGTTTTCGCTCACACAAGAGTCGGTGGCGGCATGGTGCCTTCGCAACCTCGGCGAAGAAACCGATGGCTCTCCGTATGCCGCCTCGCAGTGTTGCGCAGTTTCGCCCATTTGGCGAGGTACTTCGCGGTCGGTCTGCTGTCACCTCGACGACAAGGCCAGGTCGCGGGCGCCCGGACGCTTGTACGTGCTGCTGAAGGCGGATTTAACTCCTTCTCAAGTCCGCCAGCATTGATGCTATTGGGCGCAAGGCTGTTGAGCCACGCCCTGCCGACCTTTAGTGAGGACGAGCGCACGGCAAAAGGCGCTTTGTTCCCATGGGCGGCGCCGACCGCTGTAGTATAGTCGGTCAGCCAATCTTCCGCTCATGTGCATTGTCATGGGGGTGTCTCGGCAGGAGAACTTATCCGGAAACGGCTCGCTCGATGCGGGTCCGAAACAAACCGGCCGGTAGAATCTTCTTCCTCCGTGACGCTGCTTGAGCGAGAAGCTCGTGCGGCCAGGCATCCGCACAATCCTGGTTGGGCGCCCCACCTGCCCGAGAGAGAACGGGTCTAGGCGCCCGCTGGGGAGAGGAGGCGGGTTGCTATTCACCGCTCGCTTCGGGCGCGGCTGGCCTTTTTTCCAGAGCGCGACGCCGCCGCAGGCCTTAGTCGGCCGAGGAGGACGCTGATGGGTGTCGGGCGCGCTTCGCTGTTGGCAGGCTTGCTCGAGTAGCTGGGGTCCTCCCGCATCGCCGGTTGGTGTCGCCTGACGTCTGTGATGCGGAGGAGCCTCAAGACGGGCGCGGGCGGCCTCGCCTCGCCCTCGCCTTGTAGTTCCGCAGGCCGCGCCAGGTTCTTGATGGGCGTACGTAGGTGGGTCGGATGAGGGCGGGCGCGATCCGCCCCATCCTTTTCCATCCTACCGCTTAGCTCGCTGCCCGGCTGCATGGTCGCGCTGCTCGCTTCCTGTAGCCGGGTGAAGCCATGCGCGGTCGTATCGCACCGGGTGATCTCGAGTTGCTTATGGGTTGCCGCCACGCCATGGCCTCCTCGGAGGAGGATCTGCCTTCAAGGCGGTTGGCCTCGCCTCCTCCAGTTATCCCCGAGGTTAACCGCCCCGAGCCGATCAATGGCATCCTCCACCGGGTTCTCGAGGCTGCGGGCGGAAGCTCGACCTCGTTTCGCCTCCCGCTGCTGGCGGGATGAGAGCCGAGCCGCCATCATGACCTCCATGCCACAGACGCTGTGGAGGCGCTACCACCCGGATGCGTAGCTCACGACAGACGATTTCAAGGAAATGCTCCGGATGGTGGCGACAGACAGGGAGTGTTGGGTCTGCAACATAGAAAACAAAAATTTCCTACGATGAGAACTATACGCCAAGATCTATCTACTAGATACAGAGCAACGGTGGACATACATCCATGGAGAACTTACCCTCAAGACAACGAGTTTTGTTAACGAGTAGGAACTCGAAGTTGATGTAGTCGTGACGCTTGCCGATCTCAAGATCGTAGAAGTCCGAGCGCCGCAAATCAGCAGCCAAGATCCGCCATCGCACACACGCTCAAGCCATCTGACAACCTCCACCTCCTCGCTTCCAGCGAATCAGCATAAAGAACTCCTTCCACGCAAGGCCACTAAGAACATGTATCCGCTAATTCGAGACCATGGAGGAATATCTAGAGGGGAGAGATCCTTCAAGAGGAGGTGTAGTTTGTGAGAGGGAGATGGGGCTTGATATAGGAGGGAGGAGACCCTCCTCCCATAGTCAAGATGAGGGGAGGGACTCCTCCTCCTTCATTCATGTGGTGAACCTCCACTCACATAAACATGGCCTCCACCCAAAATCCCACTCACATGTATTTAATTTCCACCAAATTAAATGCAACTCTCAATTAATAAAACTCTTTATTTATTTTATTCAGAATTTGTTAATTACTTTAATTAAGAAACATTCACATAAAACCCCTTGCAACATTTCAATATCACATGCGTAACCACTTTCTCGCAATTTCACCCAAACAATTCTCGTTCCTATCGAATAATTCCTGTTTCTATCAAACATTTCGCGCTTTTGCAAACCTTTTGTCCGGAACATATGTGCTCCTAAATGGTGTCCAGCAACCCTTAAGTGTGTCACCCTATGGTTCGCGAATAATGTAGACATGATTGAGACTCCTCGCATCAATAATCGAAGGGACCGGAGATGCATGCCGACTTCAGATATTCAACGATGACTTGGATCGTGAGAACCTTTAACGCCAGCAATTTAATCCTTTGTCTCATGATATAATACATGTCCGAGATTCGATCATCGTATCCAAATACCTAGTTTGATCTCGCTATCGACATGCACTCTTTCTCGCTCCTGATATAACATTCTAGTGATCACATCACTTGCTTGCAAGCTATCTTAATGTGATATCACCGAGAGGGCCCAGAGTATATCTATCCGCCATCGGGATTGACAAATTCCACTCTTGATCCATGAGCTCAACATAACACCTTCAGAGCATCGAATCCACCTTTATGGTCACCTGTTACGGTGTGACGCTTTGATGTTATCAAGATACTCTTCCTGTTAGCAGCTAATATGATCTCATGGTCTAAGGACTAAGACTACTTTGGATGATGTTATAGCAATATAAACATAATGACTTGATCGTAATGCTATACTTCGATGAATGTTCATCACATCATTTCACAAATGCTGTGACCTTGTTATTAACAACATCCAATGTCCATGGTCGAAACCTTGATCATCTTGTTAATCAACAAGCTAGTCTATAAGAGAGGCATAACTAGGAACCCTTTTGTTTATTAAACACACATGTATTGATGTTTCCTATCAATACAATTATAGCATGCAAAATAAACATCTATCATATACAAGGAATACATAATAACAACTTTATTATTGCCTCTCAGCGCATATTTCCTTCAGTCTCCCACTTGCACTAGAGACAATAATCTAGTTTATATAGGGATAAATCTAACAACCATGGAGTTCTGGTGTTGATCATGTTTTTCCTAGGGAGTACTTTTAGTCAACGGATCTGCTACATTTAGGTCCTGTGCACTTTACAAATCTTTATATCTCCATCCTTGACATGCTCAAGGATGGAGTGAAACCGACGCTTAATATGCTTGGAATTCTTGTGAGACCTTGGTTCCTTGGCGCTATTATGGCTCCATTATTGTCACAATAGATCACTATTGGGTCCAACGCACTAGGAACCACACCTAGTTCCGTTATGAACTCCGTCATCCAAACCGCTTCCTCGGCCGCTTCAAGCAACAACATATTCATCTGCGTTGATCCAGCCACCACAGGTTGTTTGGAGCTCCTCCAACTAACTGGCCGCTCCATTCAAGAGAAATACGATCCGGATTGAGACTTAGAGTCATCCGGATCAGTGTCAAAGCTAGCATCGACATAACACTTAGCGACTAACTCTTCTTCACCTCAGATACAAGAAACATATCCTTAGTTCTTCTCAAGTACTTAAGGATATTCTTGACTGCTATCCAGTTGTTCAACTCCGGATCAGATTGGTACCTACTAGTCAAACTAATAGTATGTGCCACATCCGCCTTGTACATAGCATGGCATACATTATAGAGCCTATGGCTGAGGCATAGGGATCTTATCCATTATCTCTTTCTTCCGCCAGAGCCGGACTTTGAGTCTTACTCAATGTCTTACCTTGCAACATAGGTAAGTACCCTTCTTACTTCCATTCATATTAAACTTCTTTAATATCTTATCAAGGTATGTACTCTGCGATAGCCCAATTAGGCGTCTTGATCTATCTCTATAGATTTTAATGCCTAATATATATGAAGCTTCACCAAGGTCCTTCATCAAAAATTTGCTGTTTAGATAACTTTTAACACTGTTTAAAAGATCTATATCATTTCCAATCAATAATATGTCATCCACATATAATATCAGAAATGCCACATTGCTCCCACTCACTTTCTTGTAAATACAATCCTCTCCATAAGTTTGGACAAATCCAAACTCTTTGATCACCACATCAAAGCGGAGATTCCAACTCCGGGATGCTTACTTCAGTCCATAGATGGATCACTGAAGTTTGCACACCTTATCAGCATCCTTAGGATCAACAAAACCCTTAGGTTGTATCATATACAACTCTTCTTCAATATTACCATTGAGGAACGCAGTTTTGACATCCATCTGCCATATTTCATAATCGAAATATGCAGCAATTGCTAACATAATCCTAACCGACTTAAGCATCGCTACGGGAGAGAATGTCTCATCGTAGTCAACTCCTTGAATTTGTCGAAACCCCTTTGCGACAAGTTGAGACTTATAGATGGTTACATTACCATCAGCATTAGTTTTTCTTTTGAAAATCCATTTATTCTCAACGGTCTTTCGATCGTGAGGTAAGTCCACCAAGGTCCAAACCCGGTTTTCGTACATGGATTCCATCTCGGATTTCATGGCTTCTAGCCATTTGTTGGAATCAGGGCTCATCATCGCTTCTTCATACGTCGCAGGGTCATTTATTTCATCAATCATGAAATTCATAACAGGATTGCCGTACAGTTCAGGAGCCGTGACGTGTCCCGCTTGACCGCGAGGTTCTAGAGTGTCCTCTTCGTAGTTTCATGATCAATATCATTAGCTCTCTTCATTAGGTGAAGTCAACTCAAACAACTTCCGTAAGGCCACTCGCCATTTCATGAAGCGAAGGTTCAATAACCTCTTCGAGTTCTACCTTCCGACTACTCACACCTTTCGCGAGAAACTCCTTCTCAAGAAAGGATCCATTCTTGGAAACAAAGACCTTACCCTCGGATCTGTGATAGAAGGTATACCCAATCGTTTCATTAGGGTATCCTATGAAGACGCATTTTTCCACTTTGGGTTCGAGTTTATCAGGTTGAAGTTTCTTCACATAAACATCGCATCCCCAAACTTTAAGAAATGACAGCTTAGGTTTGTTTCCAAACCATAATTCATACGGTGTCTTTTCAACGGATTTAGATGGTGCCCTATTTAAAGTGAATGCAGCGGTTTCCAGTGCGTAACCCCAAAATGAAAGTGGCAAGTCAGTCAGAGACATCATAGGTCGAACCATATCCAATAAAGTACGATTACGACGTCCTGACACACCATTACGCCAGGTGTTCGCAGCGGAGTTGTGAAACTATTCCACGCCTTTCATATGTGTGCTAAACTCAGAATTAAGATACTCTCCTCCACGGTCGGACCATAGAAATTTGATCTTCACACGATGATTTTTCCACTTCATTCTGAAATTCTTTGAACTTTCAAAGGTTTCAGATTTATGTTTCATCAAATAGATATACCCGTATCTACTCAAATCATCCGTGAAAGTAACAAAATAACGATATTCACCTCATACCGACACACTCATTGGTCCACACACATCAGTATGTATGATTTCCAATAAATTTGTCGCCCGTTCCATTGAACCGGAAAACGGCGTTCTAGTCATCTTGCCCATAAGGAATGGCTCACATGTATCAAATGATTCAAAATCAAGTGATTCCAAAAGTCCATCAATGGAGTTTCTTCATGCTTAACGCCAATATGACCTAGACGGCAAGGCTACATATATATGTAGATATATCATTATCAAGTTTAACTTTTAGCATCAACATTATGAATATGTGTAATACTACTATCAATATCCAATGTAAATAAACCATTCAACACGGGTGCATGACCATAAAAGATATTATTCATATAAATCAACAACCATTGTTTTCAGACTTAAACTAATAACCACTTTGCATCAAACACGATCCGGATACAATGTTCATGCTCAAGGCAGCACCAAATAACAATTATTCAGGTTTATAACTAATCCCGACGGATATGGAGAGGCAATGTTCGAGGGCTTATCACATCAACTTTGATCCATTGCCAATTCGCATCGTGACCTCATCCCTTGCTAGTTGTCGCTTGTTCCGCAGCCCGTAAACTGAGTTACATATATTAGCAATCGATCCCAGATCAAATACCCAAAGCACGTAAGTACTAGTCATACACATCAATAACATGTATATCACATATGCCTTTGTTTGCCTTGTCGCCTTCTTGTCCGCCAAATACTTGGGGGCGCTTATGCCCAATGGCCATTCCCTTGCAATAGTAGCACTCGGTGTCGTACTTAGGCCAGCTCGGTTTTCAGCGCTGCAACAGATTTGCCGCCTTCTTTCCCTTTTTGCTTGCCTTTCTTGTCCTTCTTGAAACCGTGGTCTTATTGATCATCAACACTTGATGTTCTTTCCTAATCTCCACTTCGCTTTTAAGCATTGATGAAGCTCGAAGAGACTTCTTCATGCCCTGCATATTATAGTTCATCACGAAGCTCTTGTAGCTAGGTGGCAGAGATTGAGAACACGATGTATGCCTAAGTCAATGGGAATCAAGTATTCCCAAGGACACAAGCTTATCGTATGCATCTGCATATTTTGAGTACATGCTCACTAACGGAGTTGTTCTATTCCATCATGCAGCTAAAGAACTTTTCAAAAGCATTATAACTCTCTACAGCAGCATGGGTATCAAAAATCATTTTCAATTCTCCCATGGTATCAAAGGCATTGCCATTTTCGAAATGCCAAGTTCGCTCTAGCCCATACAAGATGACACAATGAACTGTTGTGGTCCTCCTGACGAAGTTATATAGATGTTCTTTTCCTCGTCAGGCATCAGAGCTGGTGGGGCCTAGCGGCACTTCTAGCACATATTGCTTTTGTGCAGTGAGGAGAATCCTCAAATTCATATCCCAGTTGGTGAAGTTGCTACCATTCGCATCAAGCTTCTCTTTCTCCATGAACACATTGAAATTAAAAGCGGGTGGTGTAATATACAACAGAATTTGTAAAATATATTTAGACTAAGTTTATGATAGATTGAGTTCAACTAATCCAAATTACTAATGAACTCCCACCAAAACGACATCCCTCGTGTCCTTTTGGTGATTACATGAACCAAATCCACTACACCAAGTCCGATCATCACGTGAGTCGGTAGCTTCAAAGGCGCAGCATCTATATGGGCATCATATCAACTATATGACTCATGCTTAACCTTTCGTCCGTGTTCGAGGCCATGTCTGCACATGCTAGGCTCGTCACAAGTAAGAACCTTAGTATTTATGTGTAAAACTGTCTTACACCTGCTGTATGAAAGCGTAGAGTCGAGAACACCCGATCATCAGATGCCTCAAAACATGATCCACAAAACGGTGCATACTTAAGGAAGAACACATTTTATCTTGATATCTAAATGAGGGATCATCTTATAATGCTACCAAAAGCACCAAACTAGCAATATAAGATGCTAACATGTAATGTGTGAAGTGAGGATATGGTCCATGCATTTGATCTCTATCATTTGCATCGTGGTATGATCTCTATCATTCCTTTGTGTGTAAGGCCAAGGTCTATGGAACTTACATGTTAAGTGAGTTGTAAGAGTATTTATCATACATCTACTTACAACAATACCATATCAAGACACTAGCCCATCAACGATCTAAACTAGACGCCTCTAATTTATCAATTGCAAGTTTTACGTGGCTTAGGGCTTTCGGAGATAGAACCGTCTTACCTAACATGAACCACAACGAGGATAACCAAGTTATTAGCAACTCACAAATCAGATATTGACTATAGTAGGAGAGACAGACACCAGCCACTTATGCAAAACTAGTTGCATGTCACTGTGGAACCGTCTCATGTACGATGACATGTAAGGTTGGTCCGCCGCTTCATCCCAATCGTGCCACCAATATCCAAAGTACATAGAAGATGCAATAACATAATCATCATCGCCCACATATAAACATATGTGTACTACCCGCAAAAGCACCTACGCATAGATCGTGCTCATACCATCTGGGTCCGCAACATAGAAAACAAAAAATTTCCTACGATGAGAACTATACGCCAAGATCTATCTACTAGATACAAGCAACGGGTGGATATACATCCATGGAGAACTTACCTCAAGACAACGAAGTTTTGTTAACCAGTAGGAACTCGGGTTGATGTAGTCGACGCTTGCTGATCTCAAGATCGTGTGGAAGTCCGAGCTCCGCAAATCAGCAGCGCATCCGTCCTCGCACACATGTTCAAGCCACCGGACAACCTCCACCTCCTCGCTCTAGCGAATCAGCATAAGCAGCAACTCCTTCCAGACGCAAGGCCACCGTGAACATGTATCTTGCTAATCCGAGACCATGGGGGAATATCTAGAGGGGGAGAGAGATCCTTCACGAGGAGGTGTAGTTTGTGAGAGGGGAGAGGGGGGCTTTATATAGGAGGGAGGGAGACCCCTCCCTCCCATAGCCGCAAGATGAGGGGAGGGACTCCTCCTCCTTCATTCATGTGGTGAACCTCCACTCACATAAACATGGCCTCCACCCAAAATCTGACTCACATGTATTTAATTTCCACCAAATTAAATACATGTTGTGACCTTGTTATTAACAACATCCAATGTCCATGATCAGGAAACCTTGATCATCTTGTTAATCAACAAGCTAGTCTATAAGAGAGGCATAACTAGGAACCCTTTTTGTTTATTAAACACACATGTATTGATGTTTCCTATTAATACAATTATAGCATGCAAAATAAACATCTATCATATACAAGGAATACATAATAACAACTTTATTATTGCCTCTTAGGGCATATTTCCTTCAGGGAGGTCGCCAATAGGTGAAGATGCCGTCACGAGAGGTTCCGCAAAGCAGAAGCATTGCCGATGACGCAATGAATTTTCCGAAGCGTGAGCACCAGGCCGGAGGCCACGCCACCACTGAAGTGCGGGGGTCCCGCGAACGTGGATTCTGGTCGGCTTATCTGTCCCATGGCGGGCGCTAACCGTCATTGTATTAGGAACAACAAACCTAAGGAGGTTAGATAGAGGTGTGGGACCAGCAGGAAGTTATCGACGACGCCCGCAGACGGATTGATACAAGCAAGCATAGCTGGACGCAGGAAGTACCCAAAGTTCAAGCCCTCGGATGAGGTAAAGCCCTACTCTCACCGGATCCGACTATGAGGGATATACCTAACCACAAGTGCTCCTTGAGATGTATTCTCTAGCTAATGCCTTAAATGCATTGAGACCAACCTTTCTATCGAGGCCTTGCCTCTCCTTATAGGCAAGAGAGGCAATAGCCCTCATCGGGCTACACTGACCAAGGGTTCTATAGGCGGGTCCCAAATGGCTGGTCACCTACACTATCCTAGATGGTATGTCGATCGGAGTACAGCTTTATGGTCGTCGAGGGCATGTGGACACCGTGTGAGCATGTCAAAGATCGGGCCACTATTCCCACGTCATCCCCACAAAGTCTTCGGTATGGCCGAGTAGTGGCCGGTCTTGTCATCGTACCGGGCGTACTGTGCACTGATACGCACGTCGTCCGGTCTCCTTGATTGGTTCCGGCTACGTCTCCGTAGCCGGTTGCTTCTTCTTGATCCGCTACTATGAGGTAGTCGGCCTGGGCTCATTGTCCGGCCAGATCCGTCACGACGCGATCCGATCGCATAGCTTGTTCGTTAGTATTCGGGATCATCCTCGGCTAAAATGGTTTGGGCAGAGCATTGTTGTGCCACACGGTAGGCGGGCCTTTGGTCCCGTTCATCCCAACAACCGACCAAAGGATCAACGTCCCCGTTGTTGGGACGAACCGACCAAAGGCATGTTGATGGCACAAATACACCTGTGATCATCGGTTCCCGCCAGGGACGAATCAGATCATTGATTCGCTTTTCAGATTTTGGCAAACCTTTTGGTCTTCCCGCCATTTTCAAATTTGTTTTCTTCTTTAATTAATAAGATGTTTCAATTTAAGATGATTATTTATTTGAATTTCAAAAACTTTTAACAGAAAAGTGCTTCAATTTAAATAAATAATCAAAACCATTTTCTGCTTTCAAATATTTTATTTGAACTATACAATTTTACTATTTTCAATTAAAATTGCATTACCAAATATTTATGGCATAATTTGGAATTTCAAAAAACTTTCAACAGGAAAAGTGCTTCAATTTAAATAAATAATCAAAAACCATTTTCTGTTTTCAAATATTCTTATTTGAACAATACAATTTTACTATTTTCAATTAAAATTGCATTAACAAATATTTATTGCATCATTTGGAATTTCAAAAAACTTTTAACAGGAAAAGTGCTTCAATTTAAATAACTAATCAAAAACCATTTTCTGTTTTCAAATATTTTTATTTGAATTATACAATTTTACTATTTTCAATTAAAATTGCATTAACAAAATATTTATTGCATAATTTGGAATTTTAAAAAACTTTTCAAGATTTGAACTACAAGTACATGATATAATGCTTGTGAATTTTTTTAAAAATCATTTATAGGTTCACAACATGCTATTTCATCGAGATCCACTTGTTCAAGTTCAGTAGGCTCGCTCCAAGAAGCTTCATGCCCACTGCTTTTGAATATAGTTTGAAATGGGCATAAGAAATTCAAAATGATCCAAACAATGTGAAACCTTCAGTGGTGTCATATTATGTGTCATGATGCAAGGAAAAATATTGAACTTGGAAAATTGCAAACATCATAAAAAATCCTTCACAAAATGACCTATCATGTTCGAGGTTTCATGGCATTTAGGTCAAACCACCAATGTTATGGCTAGAATCAGGGCATAGTTTGTGATAATATGCCCATATTGTGCACACATGTGCATCTTGGGATGGCTTACGATGTTGCAGGAGGAAGTTTTCCTTTTCGACACACGAAAAAGCCAATTTCCATTTTTGAGATGCCAAAATCGGGGTGTTCTGTGAAGCAACCACCAAATTGCAGGAGGAAGTTTGGCATTGGTACCAACCCATTTTTCAAAAATACTATACCACCTTATATGGACAATTTCCCAACCGGTGTATATGGAACCTTTTCGTCAATCTCTCATGAAAAAGACAAATTCCTGCCAAATCGGTAGGAGGTTGCCAAGATTTGAAGTACAAGTACATGATATAATGCTTGTGAATTTTTTTAAAAAATCATTTATAGGTTCACAACATGCTATTTCATCGAGATCCACTTCAAGTTCAGCGAGGCTCAGCCTGGGCTAAGAAGCTTTAGTCCCGCAGTGGGTGCAACCGAGACTAAAGCTATCTGTGGATAAGGACGCTGTGGTAACCTTTTTAGTCCCGACCGGGTGCAACCGAGACTAAAGCTATCGTAGGATAAGGACGTGTGGGTGGAATCACCGATGAGATAAAGCATGTAGCGCACAACGCCCTGTCGGAGGAACAAGACAAAGTAGAAGCGGCGCCATGCCTATAAAAGGAGCATCGATACGCCATGGCAAGAAGCTCAACAAGCCAACATAGGTAGAGAGAGTTTCATCCCCATGGATGGAGGGTTGGGAAATCTCCGCGGAGGAGCTTCAAGATGTCGTTGGCACACGCCTCACAAGATCTCTAAGCCCGCCGCAAAATTTCCCTACAAGCCCGTGAAAGACTCCATCTCCTCTAATGTTGTTGAGGAAAGGGTTGGGAAATCTCCAAAGGCAGAGCTTCTCAAGATGTCGCAGCACACGCACTACAAGATCTTCGAAGCTCGCCAAAAAATTTCCTCGCAAAGCCCGTGAAAGACTCCATCTCCTCAATGTTAGGAAAGGGTTGAATTTTGCAGGAGCTTCTCAAGATGTCATTGGCACACCCCCAAGATCTTCGAAGCTCTACCGGAAAATTTCCGCAAGTTCGTGAAAGACTCCAGCCCTCTAACAAAGGTTGGGGAAAGGGTTGGGAAATCTTCCGTATGAGCTTCACAAAATCACCTATCATGTTCGAGGTTCTCATATAAAGTTTTCATACATCACATAAAGTTTCCATACATTACATAGATTTACATAGGGTTTAGGGTTTAGGGTATGAATCCTTCGTCAAGATGTCGATCCCTTGCCTATGATCGCTTCTTAGGTCAGAACTATGGAGCATCTTCTTTGCTTAACGGGATGCTTGGGCCGTTTTCACGGTGAAGGGCGGAATTTCATCAAACTTATCATAATCATCGACATGTCCGCTTTATCCTCGACTCCCTGATGTTTCTTTTCCCAAAGAACTATGTGACGCTCGGGCTCATCGCCCCGATGTATTCGCTTCCTTATTTTTTCTTTTTTCGTCTAGAGGACATGTCCTTCACATAAAAACCTAAGCCACATCATTGGCTAGGACTCTAATGGTTCTCTCAGAATTCAAGATTCTTGAGATCCATCGCTGTCATTCCGCATAGCTGGTCTACCTTTACCCTTCTCTATTCATGTTGACCTAATCAGATCAAACAAAGGGACCTTAAAAGTAGGTCCATAGTCAAGTTCCCATATCTCCTCTATGTAACTATAGTATGTGTCCTTTTCCCATTCTCGCATGTTGCATCAAAGTGGACACCACTGCTTTGGTTGTTGCTCTTTTATCTTGGGCAACCGTAAAATGTATTCCCATTTATCTCGCACTTCTAGGTCTTTCCAATACTCAAGCTCCCAAAATATAGATTTCTTTTTCCACATGGCCATGTGTCCGTAATGGGGTCTTTCGAACAGATCGACCACCGTGACCCTTTCCAAAGATTACTTCTAGGTCCTTCACCATATTAAATACATCAAAGACCTTTAGGATCTTAGGCTTCTTCCGTAATCTACCTCACCGCTGAAATGCTTGCCTTCTTTCTTACTTGATGATTGGCTCAAGAAATTTACGACACCCTGTGTACACAACCTTTCTTACATTTATCCAAATATGTACCTTTTAGTATTATCTAAAAAGTGCGGCATGCATTGTATCCCTTGTTTGTCTGCCTTGAAATGTTACTAAGAGTAGGCCAATCATTGATGGTTACGAACAACAACGTCAGAGTTCAAATGGCTCCTGCTTTGTGCTCATCCCACACCTTTACACCGTTCTCGCCACAACCGCAAAAAGTTCATCGACTAATGGCCTTAGGTACACATCAATGTCGTTTAGAAGCTTCGTCCTTGATGAGCACTAGCATCATAATGAACTTCCGCGCCATGCACAACCAAGGAGGAAGGTTGTAGATACATAGAGTTATCGGCCAGTGTGTCGGATCGCAGCCTGCTTCCCCAAAAGGATTCATGCCGTTCGATTAGACTAAACCATAAGTTCCTCGCCACACCGCAAAGTTCTAGTACTTTCTCTTGATGTTTCTCCACCGACCCATCGGTGGGTGTCTCGCTTCGCCTTTCTTACGCTTTCTTTGTGCCATCGCAACAACCCGGCATGCTCTTTATTTCTGAATGACGCTTCAACCGTGGTATTATAGGAGCATACCACATAACCTTAGTAGAACCCTCTTCCGGGGGGCTCGCCATCGCCTCAACATCACTGTGGTCATCTTGTCTCGATCTTGTATCGACATGCAAAGGCATACCGCATTTATCCATATTCTCATACTTCTCACCGCTGCATAGTATGCCTATTAATGCATGCATGTATCTTCTCCACATCTAATCCTAGAGGGCGATAGTATTCTTTGCTTCAGACGTTGTCTCGGCAGCTGTTATCCTTGGAAGCTTCGCTTCATTATTTTCAAGAACTTCAAATCCCTTTATCGATAAGCCACCAGGCTCTTCCATTTCAGCAGCTCAAGCATGGTACCGAGCTTTGTGCCACCTTCGCAAATTTGGGTACAATAACTTTTTGTGATCCTTTGCATGGCCTCCAACTTAAGCTTTCTCCTTCAGATCACATTGTTGCTTTGCATCGTAAATGACCCGACCAAGACCATCAGCGGGCTCATCCGATGCACGTTGTTCTACTTCATTGCCGCCTCCCTCTTCTTCATTGTCTTCCATTGTAGTATCACCATATTTTTCAGGGGACATAGGATAGCTGTCATCATCCTCCTCTTCATCATTTTCTTCCAGCCTAACCCCTCTTTCTTCGTGCATGGCCCAACAATAATATCCGGGAAAGAAACCTCTCCGGCGTATGGCTTTGAAGGATTCTGGGCAGAGTGTTTCGCCACGCTCCGACAATGACGCTGGGACAAGGTATAAAATTATCCACTTTGTTTGCTCTTAGCTAAATCGGGGACATAAATTTATGCAGGCCTGCAATAAAACCGAATCGCGTCACCATATACATGCATCAGATCCGGCATCGATTCACGCCATAATAATTAACCATTACAATAACATCGTGAATAGTAAAATGACCACCCTACATGGACACTTTCAATATTTTTGTATCAGTTACAGATAAAGAAGATAAGGTTGCTAACCTCGACCGAGGATACCGTGTTGTGAAAACTTAAGTGTGGCTCGGACATTTCGTCGAACACCTTGTGTGCAATCAAAGAAAAAAATCTAGCACCCACACCTCACACAATCCAAAGCAAATTTGTGGTAAGGGGCAAAGGGCTGGGTAATATATACTTATATATAGCTGTCTCAGCACGTTATGAACCGACCAAAGCTCATTAAGGCGGCGGCCTGTCAAGCTTTCACCCAGTGTCATTGGTTCCGCTTGATGGCACGGACCGACCAATGACCTAGGTGGGGGTTGTCATTTCGCCACATGTCACATGGAGGGGCTTTGGTCCCGTTCGCGGCATTAACCGACCAATGCCCACCGCCGCTTGTCGTTCCTATGTATAAATATGAGGCCACGCGCTTTCGCCATCGCCTCGGCCTCTCTGCAGTCGATCTCCACCCACCCCTTTCACCATCGCCTCTCCACCACGCCGTCGTATCGCCTACCCTCCCTCTCCAATCTCCACCGCCATCGCCTCGCCTCCCTCCTCTCCAATCTCCACTGCGCCGCCATGGAGATGCCCACGCCAACTTCTATGAGGCGTGATGTTTGCATACCACGCATTCCACGCCACCGCTGCGCACGATGGTGCCCACCGATTTCGATCAGCGAGGCGGGTGTGCTCCGCCCTTGTCCTCGGCGGATACGAGATGGAGGCCATCATGGAGCCGCCGCCACCAGATGCCCGCTGGAAGAGGGTGTTGCCAGACGCTGGCGGCCAGCCAGTACCGCCCCGACTGCTCAAGAAGGAGCGAAGGCTGCTTGGCAACCGTGATCGCGGATGGGCCATCTACACCGCCATCGACGCCGCTAGTCAAGCAGAGGAGCTCCGCCTCCTAACAATGCCGAAATCGTGGAGGATTGGTCCGATGATTTACTTAGGAAGCCGCGGTTCGGAGGACAAGAAGCGAAGTGTTGTCGATTAGGAAAATTTGTAAAGTCGCACTTTGTTTGGAAAGAATTTATGGCCTAATTAATAAATGTCTCGATTTAGATCTTTGTCTCGATTAATTTGTAGGAAGATTTTTCAAAAATACTGATCAATTAATTTATGCCTCAATTAATTTCTGCCCCAAATTAATTTAGATTGTCCCGGATTGCGGACTGTCAAGGGTTTTTGGTCCCGTTCGTGGCATGACCCGGGATCAATGTTCAGAGAGCGCCACGCAGGCGTTGGGGAGATTGGTCCCGTTCATGCCACGAACCGGGACCAATGCTCAGAGATGAACTGACCAATGCCCAGCGGCATGAACTGGACTGCCTAGCATTGGTCTCGATTAAGGAAACGAACCGACCAATGGAATTTAGGCGCTTGGACCAAAGACCCTTTTTCTACCAAAGGACTTTCTTGGTTTGAATATGAAAGTTGTATTCCTATACTTGGTTGAGTTTTTGTTTTACTTTTAACTAAGTTGAATACTGACTATACAAAAGTTGTATTTGTCCATTCTCATTGAGTTGTTTTACTCTACTAAGTTGATCACTGAATATAAAGTTGCCCATATTTATATATTGTTTTAACTTATGTTTGTATACCTTTTCCAAGGTTTTGTTTCATCATCGAGAATCACATAGCTGCATACCAAGTATGCCAACCGTGGTTATTTTGGATATTTTTTAGGATAATAGACTACTAGGAACATATGGCTAAAGAGAATACTAAGCGCTTACTTCAATGAAGTTAATGCAGCAGGGGGAGTTGGCAAGCTCCTCACATTGAAGGTGAAGATAAATTGTTGGGGCTTCACCACTGCTTCGACTGCATAAGATGTACTGTGGTGTGTTTTCCTCTTTATGCTCTATGCCTTACTGCTATTTTCTTCCCTATTTTAGCAGTAGTATAAACTTTTGTTCCCTGCTTCTCCTTTTTTGAAAATTTATTGAAAATTTATGTACCGAAGGAACCGCTTTTGATCACAAGGTTGTTTTACTTGAACAACATTTCAAAGCCAAAGACAGAACTTTAATAGAAGAATGGGGTTGGGGAGGTATGCTGAAGGTGCAGGCTAAAGAGATGCCAGTGGATCTAAGTATATGGGCTCTCTCTTGCTTTGACCCCATACATAATGAGCTTGGTATTCCAGGAAGGGATCAATCCGAAAGGAATGCAAATTCCACACGAAGTATTTGGAATCGAATGAAGGGCATCATGTTTGTTACGAAATGGAGATAGAAGCTATTGAGTTCTTCAACAGGAATATAACATAGTGAGTGTCTTAGCTCCGTAGTGGTCCGACTGGTGCAAAATGATAAAAGTATGGATGGGGCGAATACATGAAGTTTCTCCATGCATACTTTGCTCTGTGTAATGCTTCGCTAAGCCTGCCAACTGCTTCTAGAATTAGTCCCAGGTGCTACATGGTCCCTTGTTGATCTGAACCAATTTCAAAGGACCAATTTTGCCCAATTTGCTATTGATTAAATTTCTACGCAAGTAAAGAAAAGTCTATGTGTTGCTGCCTGCACCACCTCATGGTAAGTTGCTCCAACATTTTCTTTCTCTTTTTTCCACACTTTTATGTCACAAACCAATTGTAGAAATAGAGATAATTTTGTAAATCGCCCGCTTTATTTGTTCCTTTTCTTTCCAATGCAGATCCTTTACCTCGATTCTCCGAGGTTGACGAGGTCGTAAATCCAACAAAACTATCCAATTAGGTTGAAGCATTGAATGGTAGTCTTATACAAGATGTCGCTACATAAGGATTTGAAAGGCAAATTGACAGTTTGGGAAAGTTAGAGTAACTATTTGTTTCTTTATTTTTTTGCTGGTTTCATTCTTTTTTATCATAATGCGGTATCCATGTAATGTTTAACACGTTTTTCATTTGTGTTCGATGACACGAAAATATAGCTGAAAGAAGGTGTCGGCGCAACCATAACTGATGGGCTTCTTGTGGGGATGATAAGGACTGAAGATTTTGTATCTTCAAAGTTGTCGCGGAGTTTTCCCTATGAGATAGCATTCGTTAGCATTTTTCCTCCAATATAAGTTGTATACTGCTGCCAAAAAAGTAGGGGCACTAACACTTGGGTAAAAATATCTACAGAAACCAAGCCACAGCTGGAAGAAAGAGGGCAATAGCAATTTTCTCTCTTTTTTGGTACTTAAGTATACTACTCAGTATACCTAAGTTGATTGCAGAAACTGACTAAGTTGGTTAATGAATATGCAAAAGTTGGTTACTAAGTTGATTGCAGAAACTAACTAACTTGATCTACTAAGTTGATTGCAGAAACTGACCAAGTTGCTTAAGTTGCTTGGTCAACTTTGCCTAAGTTGACCACAAAATGTGAACAAGTTGTTTTTTGAAATTCTAACCATGTGCATGTTTTTTTAAGCTTGAATTTTTCAAAATCCTATACGGCTTCGTAAGTTGTATCCTAAAATCCATTAACTTGGTTGTTGGCAAAACATGGCTAAATCCAATTGCAACTACACCACTAGCACGCAGGTACTCAAATGCAGGAGCAATCTACAGCAGAAGAACAATCAAAGCAAGGAGGCCATTTACCTAAACTTGTCCCCCACATGAAGCAGAGTTAGACAAACTGAAAGAAAGGAAATTATGGCATGATATATTGATCAAGTTATATCCACCAAGTTTCTGATCTTGGTTTCAATAGCCCAGAGAAGAATGAAAACCAGTGTCTCAACAGTCCTTCAAACCTCACACATTTTATAATACACCCTGTAAACCTGGAAAATGAAAGGTTCAATTACATCGATGATTGAGATGACCAAACATGGAGGGAAGCTGTATCTACTATAGAAAAAGTAGAAAAGGACAAAGGTATACAAGAAACAAACCATGTGGTTAGTGAGTTAACCCGACACTGGTTTGAACACACCAGCAAAGGTAGGGAGCGAGGGCCACATTAAACTCGATGCATCCGGCAAGATTACAAAAACAGAAAGTGTCTGCAAGTTCAGGAACCAATCCTGGTTAGAAGAAAGCATCCTAATATTGGTTTCAACACACCAACAAAGGTGGAGGGGGCCACAACTCAACTCAACTCTGATGCATATGGCAGTACTAAGTAGAGACTGGCCCAAAAGTTCACGAAAGAAGGATTGTTAGGCAGTACCTGCATGAAATCACCTTACTTGTATGTTGGACAAAAGGGTTCCTAATGCTCGGCCATTGGAAAGATACATACAACACGGTTACATTTCACATGGTAAAAGAGCTGGAGGGGGGCAAGAAATTGACAAGATGCCAATAATTGTTAATCACGACAAGTTCTTCGCTTCGCAAGAGACCTTGTCAACTCAATGTTGTCGGAGGGTGGGTGTCAACACTATAATGGAACTCGGAATTGAATCCATAATGCTACGAAAACTCAATAAGATAAATAAGCTCGTCATGCTCCGAGGGTTTCGTAAAATGACTTCCACAATCCTTTTCTTGTTTCATTTGTTGCTTTTGTCTATAATGCAAATAAGTTATAGAATCCAATTTTTGTTGGCTTGTTCAAGTTGCTTAAGTTGTTTTACATAATGCAAATAAGTTGTTTTTAAATTCTCACCAAGAACATGCTTCTAGTTTTTATTTTTAACAATCCTTTACGGCTTGGTAACTTTTGTACTCTAGAATCAATTGTTACTTTGGTCAACTTGCCTAAGTCACAGTAATGTGAATAAGTTGTTTTTAAATCCTAACCATGTGCATGCTTTTTTAAGTTTGAATTTTCAAAAATCCTATAATGGCTTCGTAAGTAGTATCCTAAAATCCATTAACTTGTTAGTTAACTTGGTTGTTGCTTACAAAAGCAAAAAGTTATTTTCCAAATTCTCACCATGAGCATGTTTTTTTAGTTTTCATTTCTAAAAACCCTATATGCCTTCATAAGTCGATCCTCGTAATACATTGTTGGTAGTGGTTAACTTGAAGTAAAACAAGTTGGTTTTTCAAATTCCCACTAAGAACATGCTTCTTTAGTTTATGGCTTGGTAACTTGCACCCTGAATCAATTAAATTGGTTTGCTCAACTTTCCTAAGTCAACCACAAAATGTAAATAAGTCTTTCCAAATTATAACCATGAGCATGCCTTTTAGTTTGAATTATAAAAACCTATATGGCTTCATAAGTTGTATCCTAAAAATCCATTAAATTGGTTCAGTTAACTTGCTTAAGTTGTTTACAAAAGTAAACAAGTTGTGTTTTCAAATTCTCAACATGAGCATGTTTTTAGGTTTCATTTTCAAAACCTATATGGCTTGGTAACTTGCACCTAGAATCAATTAAGTTGGGTTGCTCAATTTTCTTAAGTTATATATAGAATGTAGTTGTTGGTTTTAATTTCTCAACATGTGTTTTCGTAGTTTGTTTTCTCCCTCTTCATCCTATATTTTAGTGAGGTGCATAGTTGAATCCATTAATGTACTGTTTAGCCCCTAACACACATTAATATCATTTTTGAGCGCCTCTTGAAAGATCTTGATTACAACAAAATAGATATAAAACATTTTGGAAAGTCTATCGTCCATCTTGACAGAAAGACAAAGTAAGTACTTATTATCCACACCATTTTTTTGGAAATGCTACTACCCATTCTAAGGATTGGAAACCCATTTTTTCAAATGCAAAACACAGGTTTTTCTCGTCAGACATGAAAATCGCACCGGCCGGCCAGCCCCTGTCAATCACTACTATATTTTCACAATAACATAAGGGACAAAAGATTCGAGGTTCTTGATTCCATAAGGTCATTAGAAGACAAAAAGTTTCAAGCTTTAAAGTTGAGGAAATAGTCGCCCCATCAAGACTTTATGGGAAAGAACTATGCAGTTTAGCTGTCCAGATCGCGACATCTAGAGTTGAAGATATCAACCCTCCAAAGCAGGCAACAAAGTGAGTATAGTAACTAAACATGTTTCAACTAATTTTTTTCTATTGTGTTTTAAAAGTTACCTACCATGTTTTGCCTACTTTTCATGCTGTGTTTTACAAATGTAAATAAGTTGTTTTCCAACTCACTTTAGTTTGGTTCCATCAACTTGTTTAAACTGTCTTCAGAATGTGAATAACTTTTTTTACAAATTCTTGCCATTAAATCCTATATGCCTTGGTAAGTTGCATCCTAGAATCCATTGTTGGTTTGCTCAACATGCAAAAGGTTTCGTGATGAATGTAAATAAGTTGGTTTTCAAGACAAACAACATGGATAAAGTATTTTCATTCTCAGGTTTTAAGTAGTTGTTCTCACATCATAGTAAAGTTGTTTTCTAGTTTTTCAAAAAATAACATTATTAACTTGTGTTTTCTAAGTCCTTTTTCTTTCTTCTTTGTTCAAATGCAGTAGTGAATGCAAAATCTGCACTTTATTCAACACAGAGCACTGGAATGGAAGGAGTCTCCCCAAATATGATTCTACGAATCTTCCAAACATTAGGAAAATACAGACTCATACATGGGTCTCATCTAAAGAACACCACCAAATGGAAAGCAATCCTCAAGCTGAAATAAGGTATAACTCAAAAAACAATCCATATTATAGATTGACACTAAATACTCATACATGGGTCTCATCTAGTAGCTATTTATGGCCCAACCTAAAAGTACACATCGCGGTGTTATGGCCAGGCTGATTGCACACGGTACATAGACTGATTTTTTTTGCTTGCAACTCAATACCAAATGGTATTCGCCCTTTCTTTCCTAATTTTAGTATTAGACCTGGAGGATTTAGAATCACAAATTTTATTTACTTAGTAAAACACACCACCTGCTTGCATAGAGGGTGCGCCATCCCGTGCCAATTCTTTGCCACATATTTGGTGAGGCGCATAGGGCAGATGGAATTGTAGTCATGTAGGAGGAACCGTGTCGCACATCGTGCACTCGATGATGGTGTTGTTCTAACAAAATGCCCCGATACCGAGGGGTACATTTATGAGGAGCATGGGCTGATGGTAGGTAACGCCTAAAGGGCGATTCTCTCTAGTAAATGGTTGTGGCGTGGCATAGGCAATGATTGGTTTGAACCGCTTATTATCGTCAAGTACGTAATCAGTATGTCAGATCGGTAGAACTTTTTCAGCATTTTTTGCTAGATGGGGACCTGTCATGTTGCATACAGGCGATATTAGGATCCGTGAGAAGCTGCACATTGCACATTAGAGCTGGTCTTTGTTGCTGCACATTGGGATTAATGATGTTTGTTATGCACATTAGGAGTTGACATTTGTGTTGGTTGCTTTCTCATACACGAACTTTATTCAGTTGTGCAACTCTGTTTTCATCTCCCCTAATGTGTCTATGGGAAACAGTTTCGTGTTGGATTCGATTCACTAAGGACTTTAACCATTACACAAATGATCTAGACAAGTTTGCAAAGCGTGAGTTTCTTGGCTCGTGACACTTTCTCGCATCACATCATCTGTAATCGATCTGTAGGGAAACGGTGCACCTCAATTGCTTCCCCGAGTCCACCTTTTCAATATGAAACTATCTGTATTGCATCAATACTCTATATGTGTGAAACACCTTTAGCACATGGTAGCAGAAGAATACCATCATGTTTGATCTGCAACAATCACAGCTTGAAGTCTCCACCATTAGCATTTATCATGTAGTTCCTAGACCCATAAGGATAAAGCACCTCAACATTGTTAGCAAGTAACCTGAACAAGTACATGTTCTGCCTCAAGGCGTCAGACATGTTGTGGAAGTTGCCACAAAGCAGCTAATTTCAAATTCTATCCCTGAACCATAGGTAAATGTCCTGAGTATAAACAGCCAGCGACAATGACAAAGCTTCTCTATTGGGAATGGGGACCATGGCTTCACCTCAAGCTTCCATATATGCTCCTATAATCATTGTTAGCCTTCCTGGGGTCCCAAAATCTTACTCCTCGAATTCTCCTCTATACCGTCACAAAGTGGCTTGATTGAACCCTTAGGGGTTTATATAGCACCTTAGAACTGCATTGAACCCTCACTCCTTGAGCTTATCTGCAAAGGGAAGAAGCGCTCTTAAAGTAGCATGGAACCCATGTATGAGCATTCTTATTTAAATCTCAAGCAAAGTCTCATTCTCGCATAATCCCCACTTCATGACCAGTTCAGCATAACTTGCTTCAAACTCTTCTAACTGTCAATATACTTTCACCACGTATCGGCATTCATTAAACTCATCGGCCAGGGGCCATGACGATGCTTCCTAGGAACAAACCTCCAATTTATCTTTAGCTTTTTTCATGATGTGTGCCAACAATAGTTTCTATGCACACTATCAAGGAGGATGGCTGAAATGGCTCTCATAGCCTCAGTCCCTGATCCATGATAATGTTGTTCTGGTCGCACGCCGGATGGCGTACTCGCTTCAAGGAACCTTCACCGAATATCCACTTAAAACTTTCTCCTTATCATCTCTAATGGAAACCACACACAGCCTAGCATAAATGTGGATTGCCTGGTGCCTGCTTTATACCAATAAATGAGAGCAAAGGCATGTTGAAGTTGATTAGAGCATAAAGTTGTGTCAAATGACACACAATCATGGTACAAAGCTTCTATATAAGCTTCCTTGGGTAAATAACTATCAACCCAGAAGTTAATATTTTCTACTATGTTCTCTGAATCCAAATGAGAATTTGTAAAAATCTTGGTCCTTTTGCTGCAACTCTTTGAAGCGGCTTGAGTGTTTTACCAATGTCAAACTCCTGTTTTCATTCCTGAATTCGTGAGCACATGTTTGATATTGTCTTTTGTATCCATATGGGACAAAAGTATCTTCACCATAAAATTCAGTACATGACCTCCATCATGCGCCTCATACATATGGAAAACATGTACACACAAAAATGTTGGGTAAATCTAAACAGTTTTGTACTTGTTTGAGAACATAAGCAACATTATGGCATATTGTATGGCAGTTTAGTTTTGGCTTTCTTCTGGGCAGAACAAACATAAGTGTTTCTAAGTTGCAATTATGTAGGCATTCAGGAATTCCTTTTCATATCACCTGGGATAATTCTTGCAGTGATCCTTTCAAATACTTTTGTAGAGATGGCTTGACAATCATGGGATGATTATGCTCAAGATAACAAAAATAATAGTCACCTCCCACTGGTTATCAATCAACTTGACAAACATCCTAGCTGTACATTTTTCCTCTTGCTTAACTCTGGGTTTTCCTGCTACATTTTCTTTTTGATCTTTGATGGTCCACCTTCCATCTTTTAGCATCGCCACCATCAAGTTGGAACAGGGATACATATTCAACCATAGCCAATATCTCTCTTGCTCTTCTTCTCTTCTTCTTCTTCTTTCTTTCTTCTATTTTGTCCCGGTGCATACTTGTTGGCATAGAAATCTGTTGTTTCTCCAAAGGTATTTGTGTTCTTATCCCTCTTCAAAGTATTATTAGATTTGATCTAGCAGCATAAGCATTGTAATGCTCTTCGCCATCAAAACCGAAGTCAACCTCATCCCAAGGAAGGGTTCTTTATGCGGCTCTAGTGCAACTCTCGCTCATGCCAAGAACACCTTTAGCCAAGTCAGGAAAGTGGTAGATTCTTGTATGAAGAGCTAAACCGTGTCCATGCTATGGTTCTCAGCAAGAGCAGCGGGGCCATTTTGAATGCTGCCCCGCTTATTGTGGGTACCCGAAAAAGAATCACCAATTCACCGCAAGACCTTTCTCATGCACCATCGGGTCCGTAGATTGCTAAATAACATTTGATGTGGGAGGTCGAAAAGTGCAGAATCGTGGGCTCCATGGACATTAACATTGTCATCTTCTATAGGGGGAATTTAGATCCAAACTAGACATCCCTGCAAACATGATAAATAGGACATGACTTTTTTTCATTTATCTAAAAGCAAATTACTAAAATTTCTCATGCACAAAAACAACCTTTAGTGCAGTTTACGCGTGAATATTTAGGTATATTTCTAAAAATCAAAAACAAAGTACTCAAGAATTTTCACCATAATTTGAGCATATGATTTCATATGGTTTTTTACAGATCGACTTCTTTAGTGCAAACAAGACCTAAAGTGTGTGTGGAAAACATGACATCAACATTGACTACTCCGAAAAAGCGTAAAACTGATGATAAAAAGTTTTCTTTTTTTTGTGTACTCAATAATCAAAAACATATTGTTAAAATCGTTAAATAACCTTTTGGTCTAAGGTTTTGTTGGAAATACTTGTTACTAATTCCTCGGGTACACACAGTGTAGTGACATGTGTTCCGCCAAAACTGATCTAGTCTAAGACCGAGCCGGAAGATTGTGAAATGGCCTGCTTTGTTCTACATGCCTATTGTGGCACCCATGTGCAAAAGTATGTTTCAAGACTACTTTTTTCTATGATTCAATTTTGCTAGCAATGACATTTTCATCATGAATTCTAACATCTTGATGTGCTATGAGGTGCGCAGCGGGTTTTACCTCTAGAATAGTGTCCTTCCCGGTTTGGGGGCTCGTGATGGTTTCTCAAAAGAGAGATCTGGGACTGCTTTTAATGCTTGCTTAACCATGGAGACTAGAGAGAAGACAGATGAGAAGAGGAGGAAGGGAGACTGGGTTCCCTGTGATTTTCAGAGCACAGAGATCCCTGGTGGGTGGAAGACTCACCGTGATAGGGAAAGGGCCAAGCACTGTGGCTCCTGTCAAGCCCTCAAGAGATTGCCCAAAAGTAGCGGTAGGGTTGAGCTTTCTCCTATCGAAAACTTTGAGGCCTGCCAGGTAGCCATCTAAAAATAAAGTAAATGGGATCTTCCGCATCTTAATATGATCTTAAATATAGTAGGTTGTGTTTTGGAATCTTTTTCACACTAATACCGACTAAATGAAAAGGAAAAGAAACTTGAAAGTCGACCGCCTCACCTTGTAGCCTCACTTTGTGAATCCCAACTGCCCCTCCACTTCCATCACCGACTTGAGACCGGCCTCCATCCCGCTTCTAGTTTATAACATTCCACTGGCCGACCTAATCTGAGCTGAGCACGGCCCGACGCATCCGCATTTGGACGGTAGGATAGTGCGTCTCAGCGGGTACCTAATTGCCGGACATGGCTGTCCGACCACCTATCTGCAGGCATCAAATTTTGGGGAATGAAAACAATGTCTCTAATAACGCGCTTGTCTCATTCTCCTTTCACACCTTGACGGCCCCTCCCACAGTGGAACACAACCATTCCACTTCCTCCAAAACCCTCTCCTAAATCACTAGCGGAGTAAGAGAAGGAGATGGATCCCAATCACATGGTCAGAAGAGCAAGCCCAGCATTCCTGCAGTGAGACTGCCAAGAAGGTTATAGCCAAGAAGGACCTGATAGCTGAGGAGTGGAAAGTTGAGTTTGACAAGCTGCAGTGGCATTCATGGTAGTGGGTGAGTTCTAATTCATTGCAGCCAGCCTCGAGAAGGAGCACCCCAGGGACAATGGGGCACTTCCTCACCGCAAGGCAGGAAGGTCACACCATGAGTTGGCAATCTACCAAGCAATAATATCAACATGATGAGTGGAGTCACCGCTGGTTTTGTGGCACCGCGGGTTTTTGATGGCGCTCTTCCCAGCATTTCCATGGTCTACAAGATCCCTCTACCAGCCTGTTACCACGCCTTGTGGAGGCCACCAAAGGATGCTGTGCCCATTAATAACACCTTTGTTGAGGTAATATTAGATCGTATTCGCCTCTGATCATCATCAATCCTCACACGGGTGTTGTCGCAGCCAGGAGATCCCTACCTACCAACCGACTCCAACCCATTCTATTATAAACCCCCGAGTATGTCAAGAAGTGGTGGTCCACTCACGGACATGCGCCAAAGACCAATAAATCGTTTCGAAGAAATATCCTCGATAGTCTCCAACCACCGAAGGCCAACACGGCAGAGTGACAAGCGACATTTTGCCTTTGCTAAGATAATCGCCCCAATTCCTCTTTATCATGTCCAAATTGGGTGTAGGATTTTCGTACAGCAAATGCTTCCAGGACGCCATGCACCCACATGATCAATGAGGGTAGTGACCACAGCAACGCTGGAAGACCCGTGTAAGACACTTCCAAGATGCCCAAGCAAAATTATGGTAGTCAAGTCATTGTTTGGAACCATATACTTCCATGGCTGTAGGTCACTGTCATGTTAATACTGCCTATCTATGGCCTCACTTGTCTACGCTAGTAGTTGAGTTAATGAACCCTGTTACACCAACACGGTGACAAAGATCCTATGTAAGTCATGGATGGAGATTTTACAAGACCTTACTTTGCGTAGCGCCGAAAGCAAAAGAGCTTTGCCTATTGGAAAAAGGTAAGTTCTTCCATGACATAGAAAAAATCGGAAGGACGCTTTAGCGATGAAACAATTCCTCTGCTTGTGAGGGCACCATCCATGTTTCTATATAGAAAACCAAGGCCCTACCAGATGGTGACGAAAAAGAAAATAAGTGCCATGATGTTGGTTGGCGTAAAACTTCTTCCTTATTTTTACACGATGTTCAGATATGCATTCAGCGCTGTTGGAATCCATATGTATGTCATGAAATAAATGATAATTTCAAGAAGGTGAATGATAACAAGGCCTCACATTGTCCCATTATTGGATGCTTCCATCAAGGATCGTGAAAATGGGATAGTAGCGTTCTTTGGAAAGAACTTGATAACAAGAAGAAGTGTATGAGCAATGCTTCTATGGGTGGTTTCATCTACCTAGACGATGGAATGATGAAGCTTAGTCAACCATATAAAGGACGAGATCGCCGCTGCAAGTTCGGCCGGGCTCAGGCTATAAGGAGCACGGTTTCACACGCCTGGCCAAGTCGGTTCCTTGGCATTCTAGGAGACCTTTGAGAAGATCCTCAAGAGAAGAGAGCAGTAAAGAGAAAGAGGTACACTACCAAGATTTTGTCGATCTTTAAAGTTCCCTTTATCAAGGTGGAGGAGGTCAACACCAAGGCTAGGGCTATTGATATCAAGGCTAAGGTAAAGGGAGGAGGCCAAAGCAAGGCCAAGGAGGCCGAGGTCAAGTGGCAACGGAGGCGCAGTCTGGCGCCAAAGAGGTCAATCCAAGATCATGGCCGAGGAGAATGCCATCATGCTTCACCGAATTTGTAGACACTATCGTTGACCCTCGATCGCAGGCTTGGGTTGGCGAGGAGGCAAATGCACCATCCAGACTCATGAGATGCCCTAAATGAACACATGGTGAGAATCAAGAGAAGCTGGCTGGCCATTGCAGTGATATTTCCCATTTGCACATTTTAGATCCACTGTCTAATTTGTTGGCTTATGCCCAGGCAGTGATGGGACACTGCCTATCATATTATTTGAGCAAACAATCGGTGTGCTATCGCCGGCTATTAATTCCCAGCACTGGAGCTGATTGGAAAGTGCCTGGCTGCAATGGCACCAGCACCACATGATGGGAGGGCTGGTGCGGGTTGGTCCCATTGTGTTGGGACCACGACCCAAAGTTTATCGTGGGTCTACCCAAACAGACAGAACAAACTGCTTTGGTCACTGCTGGTCACTCGGAGATGCCCCAGCCTGCTGGCCTCCTGCCTCCCATGGAGCGCGCCGAGAGGATTTCCCACCGCCACCGCGCGCCACCACTACTAACTCCTCACTCCCCATGTTTCTGCACCATGAACAGAGTTATCACACACGAGCCTCTACCATCGTAACAACACCTCCCACATTCCTCCTCCCCTAGTCGCCATCAGAACGCCCCCAGCATTTGACCATGTGATCTATTTATTCACATGTTCAAGATTCCCATTCATATCCTGGTAGGGTGAATGTCAGGAAATTCCATTCCTAGCCGTAGAATCGGTAGTTGGTGCCATTAAGACCAGGACATCCGCATACTCCATTCATACAACTGCTGTACCCATCGGCTACAAAAATAATACAAGGGACTACCACTGAGCTCGTGCCAAAAACAACTTAACTAATGTGCACTTTCTATTTCTTGAAACTATTCCTCACACACATGAGAATATGATGCCTAAATCGGACATGTTTGTTACCTAGGAATAATGACCCAGTACACCAGAGGGACAAGTACATTGACATGATCATGCATGGAGATGGTAAAGTATGCTGTGAGGGATTTCAAAGAGACACTGATGAAAAGTGAGATTTAATATCTGGCTACCCATAATGATGATCAAGACTTGGATGAAATATCAAGAATTATGTACTTCATTGATTCGTCTATAGCTTAATATAGATGCTACCTTATTTTGGGCCAGGCCCATGTACATTTCAAGGCAGAATTAAAAATAACCACTTTGGGAGTCAGACTGGTAAAGGCCTTAGGTTAGTTTGTCACATACCTATGGCTGGGTCAAACCTCCACATTTTCCTCCCTTAACAATTCCCCATAGCCGCCAATTTTAGACTTGGATTTTGTTTAGACCAAAAGTTAGCCACTGTAACTTTGCCAAGGCTTAAGTAGTCGCGTAGAACCTTCAATACTGACCTATTTAGGATCCAAACTTATTCAATAAAGTTTATATTTATCCATTATATCTCGACAAAGACATTTACTTGTTCTCGATTAATGTATGAATTAAGATCCTCACTATTCAGGCTGATCGTAAGCTTCCAAGATTGCAATCAGGAGGATATTTAGTGACTTCATCAGCTGTGTTCATTACGGCCTGGATTGATGGCTCTAATTTTCATCTTCCACTGCATTAAAATGTTGTTTTTGGTCAAGAACCAAAAACTCAACTTGCCACTATCAATTATTAATTGGTAAATATGAAAATCACTTTGATTTACATGTTGCAAGAAATCATTGATTTTAAGCGTAATATGAGTCATAATGGAAGGATTTTGAGGAAGTACACACGGCCAAGTAATTGGATGCAGTGTCCGCCTGCGTACCACCCATATAGGTGGCGGCGGATTCGCCTCGTTAAACCCTACAACTTTCATGAAGACGCCTATTTATTTTGGAGCTCTACCATCGAGGCCGCCATTCTCAGATTGCATCACAACACCACCAAAGAAGGTCCACCATTGTTCATCACTTCCACCATACATCTACCCGCTGGTTCTCTATGATACACATGTACTTACGATGACAAGAACTTACCGGTGACTAAACCTGATAGCATGAAGAGCGGCCCTCATATACAAGGGACATGAGATTTCTAACTTATACTTCATCAAGAATGTACACCATAGTTTGTTCACTTTAACCTTAATCACTTCAAGATGCTTATGATAGGGGCAATGAGAGCTGAAAGCTACAAGTACCATAATTTTTGGAAGCTCTTTATGAGACTTGAATCCCTACTTCCTTCTATGAAGGCCTTTCTTCCACAAATATATTGAGTCTCCACCTTCTATCTTTATGCACCTACTTTGAGAGCATAGTGGCCATTCTTAGTTCTATGTGCATTGTCCCAAGACTAGTTGATTGATGCATAACTTTATATTGCTTGTTTTAAACTATTTGTATCTAGTCACTCTAATGAACTTTGAAGGTGTCCTATGCATTTATATTTGCTACTCTATTGAGGGACAAGCTGAATACTATTATGCTATGTTTTCCTTATGTGAAACAAACAAACGTCTTGCAAAGCATTGTTATTCATGAATCTTTTATTTGTGCTTTTTCATGTTGCATCATAGTTTCTTTGTCTTATTGCTAGAACTTTGTCTTTCATGTTATGATTGAAGTACTATGATCCCAGCTTTGAATGTTTTACAAATACTTTGATCAAGTCTTTGATGGTGCATGTCACCTCAAAAATTATTCTTTCTTTTTATCACTTACCTACTCGAGGACAAGCAGGAGTTAAGCTTGGGGATGTTGATACATTGCAAATGTATCTATAATTTTTGATGTTCCATGCTTGGTTTTATCCTCTTTATTGGGTTTTGTTCCAACTTTGGAGTACTTTTCATATGATTTCTTGGACTAACCTATTAACAAGAGCCATAGTGCCAGCTGCTTGTTTTCTGCTGTTTTCGGAAGTCATCAGATGCCAGAGTACGAGACGGAGAGGGGCCAGGGGGCCACCACACCACCTGCCGCGTGGCCTAGCCTGGCCCGCGCCAGGGGGTGGTCTGGCTGCCTCCGGCACCCCCTCGGCCTCCCCTTCCGCCTATAAGATGCCCTCGGGTAGAAAACCCTAAGGACCCGATCAAAAATCCACGAAAGAGCCTGTAGCCGCCGTCATCTCCATCCCTTGATTGGGAGGGATCTGAAGCTCTTCCCGGCACCCTGCCAGAGAGGGGAATTCAGCCTGGAGGCCTTCGTCATCACCATGCAAGCCTCCGGTGTGATGCGTGAGTAGTTCATCCTTGGACTACAAATCCATGTAGTAGCTAGATGGTTGGTTCTCCTCCTTTGTGCTTTCATGTCTAGATCTTGTGAGCTCCGTTCATGATCAAGATCATCTATTTGTAATTCTGCATGTTGTGTTTGTGGGGATCCGATGGATATTGAGATGCTATTTCAGATTGATTATTGATTCTATCGTGTCTTTGTTATTTGTGATCTTGCATGCTTTCCGTTGTTAGTAGCTATCTTGTCCAAGTAGATGCTAGCAACTCCAAGAGTTAGTATTTATGCTCGATAGTGGGTTCATGCCTCTGGTAATCTGGGGAAGTGACAGAAATCTCTAAGGTACTAGATGTGCTGTTGCTACTAGGGAGAAAACAACAATCCTTTGTTCAGAGAACAATCATATTGTTTACTTTACACGCAATTCGTAAAAAAATAATCTGTTGCTTGCAACTTAATACTGGAGGGGGTTCGGATGATAACCTGAAGGTGGATTATTAGTCATAGATGCAGTTGGATGGTGGTCTATGTATAATGTTGTAATGCCCAATCAAGTTCCAAAGGAGTCAAGATGATTAGTATATGCATGTATTGCTTTCTCGATGTTTGTCAATTGCCCCGCTGTAATTTGTTCACCCAGCATGTTATCTATCTTAAGGAGAGCCACCTCTAGTGGACTATGGATCCCGGTCCTTTTCTTTACATACAATCTACAAAGTGTTTACTGCTTTGTGTTTACTTTCTGCAAACTATTACTTCCTTCCATTCGATACGTTTAATCATTTGTTTTCAGCAAAACACGGTGAGATTGACAACCTCATCGCAAGTTGGGGACAGAGTTATGTTGTTGTGTTGTGCAGGTCTCCATGTTGCTACTAGCACCGGTAGTGAGCCCTGCGAAGGCTCAGCTAGCAACAGCTTTGGGGTGTTTCCTTGCTCCTACTGGTTCGATTAAACCTTGGTTTCATAACTGAGGGAAACTTGCTGTTGTGCTCATCATACCTTCCTCTTTTGGTTCCCAACGAGCTCTACATCAACACCGAGCCATCAATAAGCATCACAAATAGTCGCCAAAATATCGAACGATAAACTTAAAGATAACTTAGGGCTTCTTTGTATAACCGGATTTAAAAACATGGGAATTTGACTCGGTCAGAGGTACAAAACAATGGATTGCAAAATAGAGGAAATATTTTTCTTTGGATCACAAAATTTCAAAACACAGGATAACAGGGTCGGAGGTACAAAAAAGAGGAAATCTGTAGGCTGAAAGTCATTTCGATGAAACACAGGAAACACGGAGGAAAATTGCCTCAATCCTACATGAATGAGTGTAAAAAAGTGCATGTTGAAATTCCTATGGTATTGGGGTGTAGAAATGCAATTCATATGAATTTTGGAGGTATGATTCCTTTCATCCAAAGGGCATCCTTATGAAAAAAATCCTATGGGTCGAATTCCTCCAAAATTCCTTCGATCCAAATTGGCCCTTAATCAAGATGTGCGTGCTCACGACAGACGAACATCTTCCAGCAGGAGGTGATGCGGTCGTAGATTTTCATCTTGAACCCATCTACAGTTACCTTGAACATAAGGCAATCACCCTCCTTCAAGTTAAGGAAAGCAGCAACGGTAGCCCCTCTATGTCCAGGACGATCTGGTCTTTGTTGCTGTTAGCACGGACAACTCACTCACATTCCTCGCATGCTTGGACCACCACTAGTTGTGGGTAGGGGCGTCCCTTCACATAAGGCTTGAAGTAAGTCGAGATGATAAGCATATACAAGTCATGATGTACTAACTGGATGTAAAAGCGCCTAGGACAATGCGCCGTGGCATGGTGTCCAACTGACCTAGGGCGTCTTCTTGGTTTGGCAGAACTAGCGACCGACCTGGCAGCACTTGCTTTTTCCAAGGCCTCCACTCTCTTGCCGATAGCTTCAACTCCCTTGGTATGATGGGGAGAGCATCTTCATAGCCACATGGAGCTGGAGCAGTCCGGTCAAGAATGTAGTCTAAGTTCGGCATTACAACTAGGCCATCCTACATGGAAATTTTACCATTGCGTCAGTCCTTTGGAATTAAAAAAACACCACAATGCATTGTATAAATTGACTAAAGATCACAATGCGACATTGCACCATCAAAATTACCTAAACAGCACAAGGTATCAAGTTAACTAAATTGCCCACAGAGCACAATGCATCATCATAATCACCTAACCCGATGGGTCCTCAAAATTATCTGAACAGCTACTAGAAGGCATACCATCTAATTAGATTGATTAAACAACACAATGCATAATCTCAATGGATAAAACAACACAATGCATTATTTGGATAGACAAAACATCATATATGCAGTGCATCATCAAAAATACCAAAACAGCACAAGGTATCATGTAATTAAATTTAATAAACAGTGTCTGCACAATCAGAATTACCTAAACTGATGGGTCATTGAAATAATCTAAATAGATAGAAGGAATAACATTTAATCCTAAACAGCAGAACACAGATCAAAATGAACGAAACAACACGGTGAGGACACAGGACACAATGCATCATAAAAAAATACCAAAACTGCACAACGCGTCATGGAAAATTCCTAAACAGCACAATGCATCATCTAAGTACTAAAATAGAACCCCGCATCATCGTCATCAAGAATATTATATAACTAAGCAGAACAACACAAAAGAAAATTATCAAGAATATGACATATAAAGAACATCGCAAAATACAATTATCAAGAATATGACATATAACTAAGTAGTTCAACAAAGGACATGTAGTACACATTGGAAAAATCTGACTAGATGCATGTCGGATTTGGGTTAAAGCCCTAATCCTCGAGATCTAACCTCTCTTCAGTTGGGGGGCACGAACTTGCACAGGGGTCGATGGGTTGAACAGATGAATAGGGCACCACTAACGAAGAACCAGCCACATACACCGAAGAAGCATAGACAATCGCTGATGAATGGGGAGCCACCGATAGGGGTTTCACCATATACACTCTAAAATTTGGGACATTGGGAATGAGAGTCCAACCTACAGATGAAAAGGACGCATCCACCGCCGCATGAGCATTCGGTCCCAACACACGCGGCGCTAGAGGCTTGGACGACCGCTCGGGGGGGATGAGGGTTTCGGCGCGGCCGGCGGAAACCCTAAGGGCGACGGACGCCTCACCTTGGGAACGAGTCGCACACATGAAAAGGGCGAAGAACGCTTCAGAGAGGCCGCTACGGCCGGCAATATCAAACAAGCCACCTGCAGCTCCGAAGCAGAGCTTGATGAGGACCCTAGATCAACCACAGACAAAGGTTTTGGCATTGGTTTCATCGAAGCAATGGCTGGGTTAACGACTGAGAGTTGTGAGGTGAGTGTGGGAATGTGATAGGGAGAGAGGGAATGGTGGGGGAGGAGTTAGTGAATGGGAGTGGGTAACCCTCTATCCGCTTTAGTAGTACCGTACTACAAAAAAAACTACATTTCACATATCATCACTTTTGACAAACTAGTTCATTTCTTTGAACCGACTAAAATAGTGGGTACCTTTTAGGTTTCAAACTTCCATCTGGTACCTATTTTGCTAGTAGTAAGTATAGTACAATACTTTGTATTACCCTCCAAGGTAGTATAAAACATTTTTAGATAGAGGAAATTGCACGATCCACCATCTTTTCATCGCACTTTTGCACAAACCACTTGGTGGACGTCATTTTTGCACATCTTAATAGTTTTTGTCCTAATATGCACAAATGTGGCCAGTTAGTCATGTAATGAACGATTTAACCTCATTGGTAGAAATACTGACAAGTGGTCCCCGAATATCCCCGAATGTCATTGCTCTCATTCACACACAAAGATTGAATGATGCTAAAAACTGGATACTAATGATATTTATCACCCACAATACTTTTTGGATGCATGTATCTAGGATGTAAGAGACTTATTTCGTACGAAACATCAATGTTTACACAAAGGTACCAAAATATTAGTCCATCGCACATTACATTTGTGAAGGCTTTATTTGTTCGTAATAAACTTGTTTTTGAACATAACTTGTTTGTACATAAGATTTGACATTTCATCCACATAACCAAATATCCATCGAAGAGTTTCTTTTAAAGTGTTGGACAAACGATATATGCCTGTTCATTACACCTCACATAAAAAACATCTTTATTTATCAAAAAGTTTAAGTAGATAATTATTTTCCCTAGATTTATTTTCTTGAGAGAAAGCACGGTGAATATGGCTTGGAATGCCATAAGCCTAGTTTCCAGAAAAAGTTTATACATGACTTAAGATTATGAAGTTTTTTGAGTTCTCAAGGTTTCCTAGCAAACTTCACATTCTTAAACTAATTTAAGCCGATTTATCAATATTAGATAAAAGTTTAACTATGAGTAAGTATTAGATTGATCTTAAAGTTATACAAGTATCTTTTGAAGGTACCCACCCAGACTGTCAATATATCAGAAACCAATGAATTTGTTTAATTCAACTTCTTGCTAAGAATTTGCATGTACAAAATTTGACTTTTATTTGAAAACAATAAAAAACATTGCACGATGACCTCTGACTTGTACTACTTGCTATGAAAATGATTATTATCAAGAGAGTTCACATATAAAAACAAACTAATTGAAAATATGGCTTGCCATGTATGAACATATCCTTAGGCAGGCCGAAAGACAAGCTAAATGCCCTCATATATGTACAACATACTTTATGGTAATGTTCCCATATTTGGTAGATGAGTGCGTCTTGGCATGGTGAACAATAATTCTACCAGTATTGGGAGTTACCAAAATTTAAGAATATAAATCATTTTCAAATTTGAACTACCAGTAAACATAGAGAATGCTCTTAAAAGTTACAAACATCCTTTGAGTCTTTATGGTACCGAGGCGGTCAATACCTCAAAAACCAACGAGAGTTTTGTAGGATTAAAATTCTTGCTACGAATATGCATGTTGACAATTTGGTCCTCAGTAGCTATGAAAAAAATAATGAAAACCATAAAAATGAAGCCTTCTTCATGGTGTCCTCTTGCGTGTACTAATATTTGCACTGAAAAAATAATTAATATTTGCACTTGAAAGTACAGTAGGAGTAGTACGAAGGTTATGGCTCGGGCGCTCGCTCGAGAAGGACCTACACCCAACTGCTTTTCATTGCTTCATTTTAGGGTCTTTTGTGCTAAATGTATCGACCTCTATGTAAATTTCTATTTTTTGAGGTCTTCGATATAAACTGTACTCCCACCGACCTTCTCAAATTTTAACTAAATGTAACCGCGATAGGTTGCTCTTAAAAATTTCCAAATTTTTTTTGAAGCTAAGCAGGAATTCGGTACCTAGAAAAACTACCGAAAGTTCTGAAAAATTCATGTTCTTGCTATGCATCCGCATCCCAACAAAGTTGACATGACTTTCATAACATTTCAAATAAAGAACAAAAAGTATAATATTTTTTGTGGCATCATGTTACGTGTATCTGGAAACACGCGTTATAAAAAGTATAATACAAGCATTATGAATTATTCTTTGCTTTTGATAATACTTTATGTTGATGATCCCATATCCAGGAATTTTCATTCGCCAAATTTGGCCATATTTAAAAAAACAAAGAGGAAGTAGTGTGAAGAGTATGGCTCGATCGGCTTTTCTCTCGAGAAGGAGCCAAACGAGATTCTTTTCCTTGCTCATTTTTAGGGTGCTTCATTCATGCTAAATGTATGGACGTCGATGTAATTCTACCTTTTTGTAGGTCCATGATGTAAAATGTACTCCCACTGTTCGTGTAAAATTCGAACCTAAAAGCAAGTGGTAACATTTAAACGTATTTAGGATTATTAGTTGTCGATGAGTATGAACATTCTTAGATTTCAAGCCGAACGACCAAGGTCATGGCCATATCTACATCATACTTTATAATGATGATGATCCCCTATCCATGGAATTTTCATGCTACCAAATCTGGCTATATTTTGAAAACAAACAAAGAGAAAGTAGTATGAATATTATGCTCGATCAGCTTCTCTCTCGAGTAGGAGCCAAACATTACTATTTTCCCTGCTTTATTTTAGGGTGCTTCGTGCTAAATGTATCGACCTTAATATAATTTTACCCCTTTTCAGGTCCTTGCTGTAAAATGTACTCCCACCATCCGTGTAAAATTTGAACATAAATGAAAGTGATAAAATTTAAACGTATTTAATCTTATTAGTTGTCAATGAGTATGAACATTCTTGCATTTCAAGCGGAATGACCAGGTCATGGACATATGTACATCATACTTTATGCTGATGATTCTTGATCCCATATCGAAGAATCTACATGACGCAAAATTTGGCCATATTTTGAAAACAAATGAATAAGTTGTATGAAGAGTATGGCTTGGTCAGGTTCTCTCTTGAGAAGGAGCCGAACCCGACTATTTTCCTTTGCTTAATTTTTAGGCGTGCTTCGTGCTAAATTTATGTATCTCGATGTAATTTTCCCCTTTTAGGTCCTTGATGAAAACAAACGAAGAGGAAGTACTATGAAGAGTACGGGTCGATTAGCTTCTCTCTCAAAAAGGAGTCGAACCCGACTGTTTAATTTTCTTAATTTTAGGGTACTTTGTGCTAAATGTATGGACCTCGATGTAATTTTCCCCCGTTTTAGGTCCTTGATGTAAAATGTACTCCTACCATCCATGTGAAATTCAAACCTAAAAGTTAGTGGTAAAAGTTAAACGAATTTAAGGTTAGTTGCGAGTGAGTATGAACAATCTTGGATTTCAAGCCGAACAGCCAAGGTCATGGACAAATCTACATCATACTTTATATCGATGATTCATGATCCCATATCCAAGAATTTGCATGCCCCCAAATCGGGCCATATTTTAAAAAACAAAGAGGAAGTAGTATGAAGAGTATGGCTCGACCAGCTGCTCTCTCGAGAAGGATCTGAACCCAACTATTTTCCCTGCTTGATTTTAGGGTGCTTCATGCTAAATGTATGGACCTCGATGTAATTTACAGTTTTTAGGTCCTTGCTGTAAAATGTACTCCTACCATCTGTGTAAAATTCTAACATAAAAGCATGTGGTAAAATTTAAACGTATTTCAGATTATTAGTAGTCAATGAATATGAAAGTTCGTTCATCTCAAGCCAAACGACCAGGGTCATGGACAAATCTACATCATAGTTTATGCTGATGATTCATGATCCCATATTGAAGAATTTGCATGCCGCAAAATTTGGCCATATTTTGAAAACAAACAAAGAGGAAGTAGTATGAAGACTATGGCTCGTTCAACTTCTCTCTCTAGATGGAGCAAAACAAGACTGTTCTCCCTGCTTAATTTTAGGGTGCTTCGTGCTACATGTAAGGACCTCAGTGTAATTTTACCTTTTTAGGTCCTTGATGTAAAAAGTACTCCCACCATCCGTGTAAAATTCGAACCTAAAAGGAAGTTGTGAAATTTAAACGTATTTAAGATTATTATTTGTCGATGAGTGAACATTATTGGATTTCAAGATGAACGACCAAGGTCATGGCCATATCTACATCATACTTTATGCTACTGATTCGTGATCCCATATCCAAGAATTTGCATGATGCAAAATTTGGCCATATTTTGAAAACAAACGAAGAGGAAGTAGTATGAAGAGTATGGCTCCATCAGCATCTCTTACGAGAAGGAGCAAAACATGACTGTTTTCCCTGCTTAATTTTACGGTGCTTCGTGCTACATGTATGGACCTCGATGTAATTTTACCTTTTTTAGGTCCTTGATATAAAATGTAATCCTACCGCCTGTGCGTCTAAAATTCGAACCTAAAATCAAGTGGTTAATTTTAAACATATTTAAGATTATTAGTTGTCGATGAGTATGAACATTCTTGGATTTTAAAACGAACGACCAAGGTCATAGCCATATCTACATCATAGTTTATGCTAATGACTCATGACGCCATAACGAAGAATTTGCATGCTGCCAAATTTGGCTAGATTTTGAAAACAATCAAAGAGAAAGTAGTATGAAGAGTATGGATCGATAAGCTTTTCTCTCGAGACGGACCAAAACATGATTGTTTTCCCTGCATAATTTTAGGGTGCTTCGTGCTACATGTACGAAACTCGATATAATTTTACCTTTTTTACATGTTTGATGTAAAATATACTCCCACCATCCGTACGTGTAAAATTCGAACCTAAAAGCAAGTGGTAAAATTTAAACGTATTTAAGATTATTAGTTGTCGATGATTATGAACATTTTTGGATTTTAAGACGAACGACCAACATCATGGCCATATCTACATCATACTATATGCTGATGATTCATGATCTCATATCCAAGAAATTGCATGCCGCCATATTTGGCCATATTTTGAAAACAAACAAAGAGTAAGTAGTATGAAGAGTATGGCTCGACCATCTTTTCTCTCGAGAAGGAGTAAAACATGACTATTTTCCCTGCTTAATATTAGGGTGCTTCGTGCTAAATGTATGTACCTCGATGTAATTTTACCCTTTTTAGGTCCTTGATATAAATGTACTCCCACCATCCGTACGTGTAAAATTCGAACCTAAAAGCAAGTGCTAAAATTCAAACTTATTTAAGCTTATTAGTTGTCGATAAGTATGAACATTCTTGGATTTCAAGACAAACGACCAAGTTCATCGCCATATCTACATCATACTTTATGCTGATGATTCATGATCCCATATACAAGAACTTGCATGCCGCCAAATTTGGCCATATTTTGAAAACAAACAAAGAGAAAGTAGTATGAAGAGTATGGCTCGATCAGTTCCTCTCTCTGGAAGGAGCAAACATGACTGTTTTCCATATTTAATTTTAGGCTGCTTCATGCTAAATTTATGGACCTCGATGTAATTTTACCTTTTTAGGTCCTTGATGTAAAATTTACTCCCACCGGCCATGTAAAATTCGGACCTAAAATCAAGCTGTAAAATTTAAACATATTTAAGATTATTATTTGTCGATGAGTGAACATTCTTGGATTTCAAGATGAACGAACAAGGTCATGGCCATAACTACATCATACTTTATGCTGATGATTCGTGATCCCATATCCTAGAATTTGCAAGCCGCCAAATTTTGCCATATTTTGAAAACAAACGAAGAGGAAGTAGTATGAAGATTATGGCTCGATCAGCTTCTCTTACGAGAAGGAGCAAAACATGACTGGTTTCCCTGCTTAATTTTAGGGTGCTTCGTGTTAAATGTATGGACCTCGATGTAATTTTACCATTTTTAGGTCCTTGAAGTAAAATGTACTCCTATCGTCCGTACGTGTAAAATTCGAACCTAAAAGCAAATGGTAAAATTTAAATGTATTTAAGTTTATTAGTTGTAGATGAGTATGAACATTCTTGGATTTCAAGACGACCGACCAAGGTAACGGCCATATCTACATCATACTTTATGCCGATGATTCATGATCCCATATCCAAGAATTTGCATGCCGTCAAATTTGGGCATATTTTAAAAACAAAGGAAGAGAAAGCATTATGAAGAGTATGGCGCGATCATCTTTTCTCTCGAGAAGGAGCAAAGCATGATTGTTTTCCCTGCTTAAATTTTAGGGTGCTTCGTGCTAAATGTATGGATCTTAACGTAATTTTACATTTTTTTAGATCCTTGATGTAAAATGTACTCCCACCATCTGTACGTGTAAAATTCGAACCTAAAAGCAAGTGGTAAAATTTAAACATATTTAGGATTATTAGTTGTCGATGAGTATGAACATTCTTATATTTCAAGACGAACGACCAAGGTCATGGTCATATCTACATCATACTTTATGTTGATGATTCGTGATCCACGACTGATGATCTATGGTCAACTCTAATAATAAGTTCAAATTTTGTATTGATTGATCCACGACTGATGATGATTTGGGAGGCCACTCGGCAGGTTTTGCTTGATTGCTCTCAGGGGCAGAGGTCCCTTTAATTTGGCAAGATAGGGAAGCTGCTGTCCTACCCTGATTTTTGCCAAAATTTCAAGTATATGTATGCATCCCTAGCATCTACAGCAGATAGAGCACATCATGTTCATCTGTTCGTCTGTTCCTGGGTGTTCGGTATCTGTACTGCTCGATAATGAACTGCACTAATGTGATGCCTAGACCTTGGAAGTAGTACTAATATAACCAGCATTCATGCTAGCTAGAGTTAAGAATTTAATTTGTGTACTTCGATAAGAAAATTGCTCCACTTAACTTTCTTAGCTGATCTTGTATTATACTCTATCAGCTAATATTGTACTATTTCACAATTGTTGAAAACTGGTAGAGGCATTATCTATCCACATGATTTTTTTGTAGTGTTTGGGCAAGAAGATCAAGCTTGGAGAGACTCATCATCGAAGAAGACAAGAGAGCCATGTGCAGTATAGATGGAGGGGCGATCTTGGAACACCCACGTGGAGAACACCTGTGATGAGTTCTGCAAGATGTTTTTAATACCAGGAGGGTTAGACATGCGGAGCATACCCAGCTCCTTTTTGCCAATGTTTGGCGGTGAGTATCCAGAGGCCATCAAGCTGAAGACATACAAAACCTGCAGTTGGGACATCAACCTGAAGAAGCAAGATGTCAAGGTAATCCTTGACGAAGGATGGCTAGATTTTGTTAAAGCACATGACTTCAAGGTAGGATACTTTATGGTATTTAAGAAGGTTTCCCCCACTTCCTTTAAGGTGATAGTATTTGATCATGATAAATGCGATAAGGTGATCAGATGTGCAAGTTATCACCCATCATTTGATGGACAATTTACTATATCGTAGGTGTATTAATGTAGTGACTGCTCGCTTCTAATTATAACTATTCTGTAAAGAGGTGCTTGAACACCTTCCGTTATCATGTGTCGTGTTGGAACACCGTTGCACTTGATTGCGCTAGGCTCCAATGTGGAGGTATTTACTATACTATGTTTGCAGCAAAACTACAAAACAAACATCTAGTGTACTACCTCCGTTCCATAGTATAATCCTTTTTAGCAAACTAAACAATCATCTTATTAGTTCAGCCGCATACAAGAGTTATGCCATATTGGTGTATCTAACAATCAAGTGGGTAGGTGTAGTACAACTCATGTATGTAGCGGAACTAAGGAGATGATTGTTCGTTGTACTCTACTGCTAGTAGTAGTACGTATTGTACTAGTACAAGTGTATTACTACTAGGTAGGAGTACTCTTTTTTAGGAAAATAGTCGTTGTAAATAAACATCATCTGGTCAAACATGACAGTAGTAGTAACTCTAGTCGGCGTACACGGCAGCGTGCCGACCTAGCTATAATGGCCTAGGTTGTGACAAGGTTAATTTAGTGCACGGCAGCGTCCTAGATGCAGCTCTACAGGCCTTGCAAAAAAACCTTGTTCAAAGAGCCATCCCATCTTCCCTATCTCAGATGTTTTTATCCCCACTCACCAACGCCGCCTGACCCCGCATTTGGGATCGTCTCCAGTGCACGCTTCGCACATTTTCCTTGCCATCTCGCCCGCTGTATCGGATCTTGCAGGCCGCGCCACCCCTTTCCAAAAGTACCCCGGCAGTCATACTCTGGTCCGACCTCTTCCCCCATCCATCCCGATGTCGCAATCGACGCACAACCCACTGCACGGCATATGGGGCAAGGTCAGCGACGATGTTTTCAATGAAATCACCATGCGTCTGGACACTACCAGCGCTGCCCAGCTGGCCGCATGCTCCAAGGAGCTGTACCGCCAAGTCATGGGCGAAAAAGGTAGCAGATGCCCCAATGACCACTGCGGGACATTCGTCCCCTACAAAACGTCTATGACCACATCATCTGGTGCTTTCATGGCCAGCAAGTCTACACAGAGCCTGGATGCGAGTTCATCACCTCGTTTGTAGAGCTAACACCTATGGTAGAGATCGTTCGCCACCTCAGAGTTGCCCACTCGAGGACTATACCCATAATGCCAAAGTCTGAGCTGTCTCTGTGGCATGAGCTCCATGCGGTTGAAATGGTGGCGACATCTGAGCTGATGAGCAGGCAGTCATTGGCCAAAGTTACCCTAGAAGGTCTCAGGTCGTACCTATCGCATCCACAGTGTTAAATGGAAGCTTTTGAACCGTTCGTCGGAATTCCCTGTGGATTAGGAGTATTGCATCGACAAGTTTCAAAAGTGAGATAAAACATCTAAATCTTCTTTGTGATGATCCAAATGTTAAGATATGTAACGGCGTACTAATTAATTACTACTTTATGTTGGTGACAAATTCAATTTATATGGGGATAGGTGGAACAAGATTGCGGCAATGTATACCTATTTCAAATGTACGCTACTAACATAGTGGGCTCAGATGTGATGGTGTGGAAAGGAAAGCGTAACATGCAGGAAAGAAAGCGCTACCCGTCCAGCACTTGACACACTGTTGTGTTATGCTGAGTATTTTGTATGGAGGTCTTAACTTTCTACTGCTAATCTATTTTTTAGTAATACATATGTACTGGTACTTATTCAGATCGACCGATCGAGTGCTGAATATGGACTCTCTTTCCTTTTGAGTCATGGCCTTCCTACAACTATTGAATTTCAATGTCTACATTGTTGAATTTGTCATTTATTTTGGCCATTGTCTGTACTACTGAATCGGTCACTTTGAAATGCTACTGAATCTATCAAGTGGTGTTGAATATGAACTGGGAATCTGTAGATGTTTTTTCTATCTTATTCTATACTACTCAATCTTCAAATGCTACTCAATCTGTCAAGTGTTATGTCGTTACTATTACTAAGGTATTTTCTAGAACTAATACTGATGTACATGTACTTGTTTAGATCAAGTGTAGTAGATGGTCTTGCTTTCCTTTTAAACTTGGCCTTGTCACAATCTAGATGTGGCTTGGGAATTTTGGGATGCATATATGGGGGTCACACTAGTATTGATGTGAAGAGGAGGTATGCACACAAAAGCATACATGATCGTCAATTTTGCTTACTCCAATGATCAAGTGTGTTTGGAGAAAAGCGCAAACTAATTGGGCAACAAGGTTTTTAGAGCTGAAACATGAACAGGTTCTCTCTATACTACTATTGAGTTTCAGTGTTTGTATAGATGAAATAGTCACTTTGAAATGCTGCAGAATCGGTCAAGTGCTACTGAATATGAACTAGGAATCTATCGATATTTTTTCTGTCTTATTCTGTACTACTGGATCATTCAAATGCTACTGAATTTGTAAAAAAGTTATGTCGCTGCTGCTGGGTTGCTTCCACTAGAGCTTTTGCATGTGTGCCATCGGAACCATTGGATGTGTTTTGGACAGGAATGAGAGGGTACCAAGTGAAGTCATTGGATATTAGTCCAGTTTTGGCGCACGCGGTCTATGTCCCTTGTTCTTTAGATATTTTTACACGAATATCTGTGAAAATAATTATCGCTTTTTTTCCTCCGGTAGTGAGGTATGTGTACCGAATCCGGCTGAGCCACGACACAATGCAAATTTTACTAAAGAGGAGGTAAAATATAGCCCATTCGGCCCCTCTTTAGCCTAAAACAATTTAATTCGTCTTTTTAGGGGTTAGGGGACTTGCTGACGATAACCCATTTAAATTTTTATCAACGAGCCCACGGAGAATAAAGCATGGAGAATAGCCCATTGAGTACAGTACACGTAGAATAGCCAAAAATCTTTAATTCGGCATTTTTGGAATTTCCCTTTAAAACAAAAAATCCGCCTACCCATGTTTCTAAGAAACTACTCCATTATCTGACATTTAATAAATTGAGATGCCAAGATCGCTTCCCTTTTATTTTAATAAGAGAGTTAACATGGACACGTAAAATCTATTTAAGAAGGCTAATATATAAGTTATAGGTACTATAAAGCTTTTAATGATAATGTTCATCTTATTTGTTTGTTGTAGTGGCAACGCACATGGTTTATATGTGTTTTTATGTCTTGATTTAGATTCTCTATGCTTGACATAAAATTATCTTGGGTTTACATTTTGTCTTCTAGCAATATTGCTTTATGGAGAGGCTGACATCACCGACCGACCATTTTGCAGCATCCCTCGAGTTTAATGGTCAGGTTTTAAAATACTTGCACAGAGAGGCTAGCATCAGGGACCCACCCGCCAGAACATACAAGGCTGCATCTAGGACCCACAAGCTAGAACATACCAGAGAGCCTCACATGGGGGCCACAGCAGCAAGACCATACACGACTTCCACATCGAGCAACGTTGTCAAGGTCAAAACTACGGACGTGGCCGAAAAAAATTCTAGCACATGTAGGTTTCAGTTATAGAGAGACCGACATGTGGGACCCAGTAGTGTGGCCTTATACAGGTTCTGCATCGAGCGACGTTGCCAAGTTTGAAATAGGAAGGCGCGTGGGAGATTATGGCATGTGGGATCCAGCAGCGCGATTAAATGGCAGATGCATCGAGCAACGCTATCAAGTTCAGAACAGGGTACCGCGGGCGAAGGAAAAAAGTTCCATCATACACACGATTCGTCTAATGAGAGTCTGACATGTGGGACCCAATAGCCTGACTAAACGGCAAACGCATCGAGCAACGTTATCGAGTTCAAATCAGAGATGCACGATCGAAAAGTATGGTCCAGTAGATACACTGATGTATGGAACCCACACGCCTCAAAGGACTTCAGTGAGTCAACATCATGCAAGTAAACAAAAATCTTGCTTGTTCCATGCGCTGGCCGACCTTCCTCCATTTTTTAGAGGTTCCATCATAGTAGAAGGCCACGAAACGAGAAAAAAAAGTTTTCCATCGGCCATGGTTGAGCCGAGAAATTCATCGCGGAAGACGCGCCTTGTACGATGACCGTTGGGCCAAGTCTTTGCGGAAGGAAACTTTTCTTGTAGTGTAATGCAAGTGGGAGACTGAAGGGAATATGCCCGAGAGGCAATAATAAAGTGGTTATTATCGTATTCCATGTTTATGTTAAATGACTATTTTGCATGCTATAATTGTACTAATTTGAAATGTCAATACATGTGTGTTTAATAAACAAATAAAGGGTTCCTAGTTATGCCTCTCTTACAAAACTAGCTCGTTGATTAACAAGATGATCAAGGTTTCCTGATCATGGACATTGGGTGTTGTTAATAACGAGGTCACAACATTGGTTGAATGGTGTGATGAACATTCATCCGAAGTATAGCAATATGATCAAAGTCATTGTGTTTAAATTTCTATAACATCATACGAAGTAAGTCTAGTCCTTAGACCATGAGATCATGTCAATCACTAACACTAGAAGAGTAACTTCATAACATTAAATGTCACACCATAACAGGGTGACAATAAAGGTTGGTTCAGATATTGCAAAGGTGTTATATAGAGGCTCATGGATCAAGAGTGGTATTTTTCCATCCCGATGATAAATAGATATATTCCGGGCCCTCTCCGTGATATCACATTGAGATAGCTTGCAAGCAAGTGATGTGATCACTAGAATGTTATATCACGGGAATGAGAAAAGAGTTCATGTCGGTAACAAGATCAAACTAGGTATGGAGATACCGATGATCGAATCTCGAACATGTAATATATCGCCAGACAACGGGATTTAGTTACAACGTTAAAAGGTTCACACGATCACTAGAGTCCTCGTTGAATGTGTGGGAGTCAGTACGGATCTCCATGTCCACCTGCTGATTATTAATCGGAGAAGGGTCTCGATGCTGTCTGCATTATTCACGAACCGTAGTGTGACACACTTAAGCTATACTAACACCCCTTGGAGCAAATAACATACCACAGAAATATTATGAAAGCGTTGGAATTGTTTCGATGCACACCAGAATTGTTTCGGGTGAAATTGCTGAAATTGGTTCTGCATGTGATATCAAAATGTTGCAAGGGGTTTTATGTGAATGTTGTTAATTAAATTAATTAAAAAAATCTGAATAAAATAAATAAAAGTGTTTTATTTAAAGATAAATATGCATTTAATTTGGACATTAAATGCAAGTGAGTGGAGTTGGAATTAATGTGAGTGGTCTTAGTGGAAGCTCCACCCACATAAATGAGTGAGAGGTGGGGGCATCCACCATGGCCGGCCAGCCATGACCATGGGGATGCACCCCATCCCCTATAAAAGGATCCACATGCATACTCTCCTCTTGCACCTCCTGCTCGCGAAGGTTTTCTTCCCCCTCTAGCAATTCCCTAGGTCTCGTATTAGCAAGATACATGTTCCAGGTGGGTTTTTCTAGAAGGATTTGCTACTTCCACTGCTTTGCTAGAGCGAGGACTCGGAGGTTGTCAGGGTACCAGACGTGTGTGCAATCACGGATCCACCGCTTCTTTGCGGTGTTGTACTTGCGAGTGCTTGACCTTCTGGACTTGTTGGTGCTAGACCTGCTGGACTCACTGGACTTCATCATGATCTTGAGATCGGCAAGTGTACAACTACATCATCCACGAGTACAACCTCGTAATGCTTTGTCGCTCTTCAAGGGTATGTTCTCTATGGATGTATATCCACCAGTTGATTGTATCTATGTAGAAAGATCTTGGTGCTCAGTTTTTCACATCATAGGAAATTTTTTGTTTTCTATGCTGTGGACCCAATAGAGCTTACCCACAGGATCCTCACTCCTCTAGGGGATGTGGCGCAGGGCCTGAATGGCTTTATCACCAGCGAATTCCAGGTGATGTTGGGTGTTGTGGGAAGGGCACTCTTCACTAACCTCCTACAGCTGGCCCCAGACATAGACTTTGCCCAGGCATGCGACCGATAGCTGTTGTAGCCGAGCTAGAAACCATGGTGTCCGATCTCGTGAATCTGCTGATTAGGGAGTTTCCCCGCTAGGTGAAAAAGGGGTCGGACGATGGGTCTGGTGGCGCCGAAGGTTCTACTACCCTAGGAGCCAGTCTAGGCAACTTGGATGCTGGTTCCGCGGTTGGGGAAGCTTGACATTCATTTGTGTAATGCTCATGTGGCACCCTATAACTTGCCTTTCCCAACCAGGACTGTAAGAGTACTTCCCTTATTCACCCATCCCTATTCGTGCATTCTTGCTCCATGGCCCCTCAGGGAGGTGACCCTGCACTAGCCTACCAACCCCTCGAGGATGTGGTCTTAGGCTCCCGCATTGTTTGGGTTGCTAGAGGTGGGCTTCCTCGTGGGCTGCCCCGCTTACCACTCCACGAGAGGACCGCGAGACTTTTACTTGTCCTGTAGGCCCCTTGTGGAGATGGCTTGTAGGCTCTGTATGTTCGGTTCCGTCCCATAAGCCCCTCGAGGATGGAGGCATAGGACATGTCCTTTCCCTATATAGTTCCTCGGGAAGGAAACCATAGGTTCCGCACAGTAAATTTTGTCCCTGCATGTGTCGTGTGTGGATTATCGAGCACCGAGAACCATAGGTGAGGTGACTTATCGCTGGAGAAAGTCCGTCAGTTCAAAGCTCGACACTTTAGGCCCCAATGTTGATCGGGAGTGGTGACGGCGGCATGCATCGTGCCTAGCCCTCTCTCACGCCACTCGCTAGGGAAAAACACCACATGAAATAAGAAGCAATGAAAGCAACAGCAAGGAACACCAGAAAACCAACAATTGTTCTTGAGTTTTCACACAATGGAGGAGAAAAAGGCTCGTTACCGCCACCGACGCTGCTGGATCTCAGGGGTAGAACATGCGGAGGTGCTGGATTTTGCACGGGTTAGGGATCGGAACTCCCTCTTCCATCTCCAACCTTACCGCCCCAGGACTTAAGACATGTGTGACCCTGAAAGGGCTGTTCCACATCGGGGAGAGCTTGTGGAGGCCTTCGTGAGAGAGAACTAGTCGAAGGACGAGGTATACCATCTCCAAGTTGCGGGCTCGCATGTTGTGCCGCAGTGGTAGCGGCGCAACGCCTGCTGGTACCTGCTGGCCTGAATGTTGACCTTGTGGTGGGCCTCCTCTAGGTGGACGAGGTCCTCCTGCCTGAAATCCTGTTGCGCTGCCTCATTGAAAGCCAGTACCCACGGTGACCCATGCTTCAACTCTAAAAGGATAACAACTTTGGCTCCATAGACAAGGAAGAATAGGGTCTCACCAGTTGGCTTCGTCGCGGTGGTGCAAATGGACTAGAACACGCCCAGGAGCATGGAGATCCAGTCCCGGATGCATTCCTTAAGCTTTCAGCAGAAGCTCCTTGTCTTAAGGCCCCTCAAAACCTCTGTGTTAGCCCGTTTAGCCCGCGCGTTGCTGCACGGGTGTGCAATGGAAGCATAGGAGATCTTGGTCCCGATGTCCTCGTAGTAGGACTTCAATTTCCCACTCGTGAACCGGCTGCCATTATCAGTAATAATGTGGTTAGGCACACCGAAACGGCACACCATTCTGCGTATGAACTTGACCGCTGACCCTGCTAGGATGGTTTTGACGGGCTCTACCTCAGCCCACTTGGTAAATTTGTCGATGGCGATATAGAGGTACTGATAGCCCCTGGGCACTCTAGGAAAGGGCCCCATGATATACAACCTCGAGAACATGAACGGCCACGACAGCAGTATGGTCTGCACTTGCTTAGCGGGATGGTGGAGCTGCTTCACGTGGAATTGGTAGGCTTCACAAGACTTGACCAACTCAGTGGCATCATCGAGCACCCTGAGCTAGTAGAAGGCGTTGCAGAAATCCTTCCCCACAAGGGTGCGTGCCGAGGCGTGGTGGCCACATTCCCTGGCTTGGATGTCATCCAACAGCTCATGGCCCTCCTTGGCCAGGATGCATCGCAGGGAGACACCATTAGGTATACGATAGTAGAGCTCCCCGTCCACCATGTAGCACCTCAAGCGCGACGAATGAGACACTCGGCCATGTCTTCATTGTCCGGTAGGGTGTCGTCCTTCAGGTAAGCCTTGAGCTTGGTGATCCAGTACTTTTGCTCAGCGGGAAGCGCCAAGATGAGGCGGTATCCTAAGGGTAGTCCGCAATCCGAGGCGCTTGTCGAGGGTGCTGGAGGCAGACCCTCTAGAGGGCTATCCTGGCCCTTATTCGGTGGCACGGATGATGGCTAGAAAAGCCTCTCCTCAAAGACCCCTAGCTGCTGCGACTCCTTTCGAGACGCGCATTTGGCAATCTCGTCAGCCTCCTGGTTTTCTCCCCGCAGGATGTGGAGTAGGTCCACGCCTAGGAAGTGCTTTTACAGTCTTCAAACCTCCTCCAGGTAGGCTTCCATGTGCTCATCGTTGGGCTTGTAGGTTGACGAGGAGAAAGGAGTCTCCCTATATTGTGACCTGCTTGATGCCGAGGGCGATGGCAGCCTTAAGGCCTGCGATCAGGCCCTCGTACTCGGCGATATTGTTGGTGCGCTTGGCCTCGTCCCTGAATCGTAGTTGTATGGCATACTAGAGTTTGTCGCTGGTTGGGGACGTGAGTACTGCCGCTGCCCCGACTCCGTCACCATTGAACGACCCATCAAATTTTATGACCCAACGTCCTGGGGCTAGCTTCCCGGGTAACTAGGACATTTCCTCCCTGACTTCGCTCCCACCAGGTTCTTTGCATTCTGCGGCGAACTCTGCGAGGGACCTGCCCCGGACGGTGGGAGTGGTATTGAACTTTAACTCAAAAGCCTGCTGTTTGATGGCCCACTCGGCGACATGTCCCGTGGCATTGGGGTTGCGCATAATGGTCTCCAGAGGGAACTTGGTTACCTCTCTATTGGGGTGACCCTTGAAGTTGTGGCAGAGCTTCCTAGACGCTACGAGCAACATGTAGAGGAACTTCTCCTGCATCGGGTACTGCTCTCGGGCGTCTCGAAGTACCATGCTAACAAAGTAGATCGGTCGATGTACCAGCTCCGCGGTCTTCGCCGGGGCTTCAAGTGCATCCTTAGGTGGGACTCCTTTCCGACGAGCCCCGGTGTGATGTCGTCCTCTTCAAGAGCTTCAGCCCCCGAGCCATCGTGAGGCTTGGTGGGTCGGGTCCTCTTCACAAATTCTTCTTCACGCTTAGCCATGAGCATGGCACTTGCTGTTTGTGGGGTCGCCACCAGATACAGAAACAGGGGCTCGTGTTCCCTTGGCGCTACAATGTACGGGGGGCTGGTGAGGTACCTCTTGAGGGCTTCGAAGGCTTCGGCCGCCTCTGGGGTCGACTGGATGTTACCAAATTACTTCATGTTATTGAACAAGGGCAAGGAGTTTTTGCACTGCTTGGAAATGAACCTCCCAAGGGACACTATGCATCACGCCAACCCCTGTATGTCCTTGAGCTACTGGGGCTGCCCCGTCTCCTCAATGGCGCCCACCTTGTCTGGGTTTGCCTCGATGCCTCAGTGTGACACCAAGAAATCGAGGAGCTTAGCTGATGGGACCCTGAACACACACTTGGCAGGGTTGAGCTTGATGTTCACCTTAGGCAAGTTGTCGAAGGTATTTGCCACATCTGCTACCAGCGTGTCATTCTCTAAAGTTTTGACCCTAATGTTGTCGACGTAGTCCTCCGTGTTTTTTCCCATCTACGTGCCTAGGGAGATGTGCATCAGGCTCTACAAGGTTGCGCTGGTGTTCTTGAGGCCGAAAGGCATGCAGGTGTAACAGTACACTCCACAAGGGTGATGAAAGTCCACTATTTAGTCGATCCGGTGGAGCAGGAATGGTTCCTTAGGACACGCCTTGTTGAGGTCGGTGAATTCGATGCAGAGCCACCCCCTGGTGGTCTTTGGAACCACACCAGGTTGGATGACCAATCTGCATGGAAGACCTCTCGGACGAGGTGCGCCTTGACCAGCTTCTCCATCTCAGCAACGATGAACTCTGTTTCTTAGCCAATTGCCACCTCACTTTCTGCTTTACTAGGCGCACCGAGGGACATACTACCACGTGGTTCTCTATCACCTCTCGAGGCACACCGGTCATGTCTGATGGAGTCCAAGCAAACATGTCCGCATTCACGCGCAGGAAAGTGACGATTTCCTACTCCCCTTCTGTCGTGAGGTGTTGTAACACTCTCAACCCGGCCCTATGCAAGTTTAAGCGATACCCTCTAAACCCGCATAGAAATGATTCAAAGATGCCCACAGGCACTTGCGTGCGGGTGGAAAACAAAGTAATATCATTACACAATAGTTCACGATGGAACCACAAAACATATATATACAACAACGAATCCATGAGTCAAGAATGCAGATATACAATACAAAGATCCAAATCACCTTCAAAACGATACAACATCCGAGTACGGATAATACGCAAATGGGGCTAAGAGCCCTGAAGAATAACCAATGGCATCCATAACCCTGCCCAGGCCAAGCCAGAAGGGTAACCCTGCTAACGACGTTGATCTCAAACCTGCTAAAACAAAAGGGGTGCCGACAAAGGGCAAAGGAAAAAGAGAGCGGTCAGTACTAAGGCTAGTACACGGCGAGTCTAGAATTAGGCGGCTCTCACCTACATAGGTATGGTGGACTGAAGCGGCAACGAAGCATGCACTGAACCATCTATGGAGACTAGGTACATCTCTTGGCTATCAAAGACCTATGTGGGACCAACCTGATACTAACACCAATAATACCCATCTTGGTATTTCCCCCCTCGAGACCAAACGAGGAAGTCAAACCGAGGTACTCACATGGTTGATAGTTTTATTCATTCCATTATAGTTGCAGCAGTTACTACTCAAATATAGATAGCATGAGTAATCTCAAAACCAGCAGTTGTTGGCACTTTTATTTACTCATTCTGTTGTAGTGTAGCTGATTACTAGTCATTCCAAAGTCAAACTTATAGTACTACTTTAGTTATAGTTGTCTATGATCGAGATATTGTGCTCCAAGTCATCCATAAACGTAGACATGGCTTTCAGAAAGATTTACCCTGCAGGGGTGCATAAATAGCAACACATGCAGGATCAACCTCGGAAAAACGAAATAAAAACCCAACGAGGCTTTCACGACAAAGCAATCATAGGATTCATCAAATATTTCAGGGGGGCCACCCTACTAAGCTACCCGCAACAAAGTTGGCCGGCTCCGAGACAGACCGAGGGTTTGTGTCGACGGCGGTAAGCGACTGGAAACCCGAAAGTGTGACTGGGATTTTCAATACATCAAAAACGTGTCACGATCCAAAACAGTACAGGTGCTCCACGCACAATCGTAAATAAAGCAGTAAAGCATGACATAGGCACATGATAGTAATAAAGCTCCAAACTAGTTTATGGCCCTAAGAAATAAGAAATTAATCAAGCTCTGGCTAATGGGATTCATGGTCCCACATGCGGATAGTGTGATAGTCAAGGAACAGGTATCAAGTACTCGGGGTCCTATGGGACACAAGTGAGGGTGGAAGAACCAAATAACATCTATTGTACACCGATGCCTCTGCATTATTTATATCTATTTACAGCATTTTAATTATTAAGTTGAAATTAAAGCCATGATCATCTCCACCATTAAGCATGTGCCAACCTTCCAACAACGGTGGAACGACAATGACGCGAAGCAGCACCTGAGTGAGCAACTACGACTCGCAAAGCCGACTATCTATCAAACAACATGCAATAGGATGTGTCCAAGATAATATAGATGCAGCAAGGAATATAAATGGTATGGAAACTAAAGCATCGCAACACAAATAGCAGTAGATCAACAGGAAGGAAGTAAAGGCTATAAATGCAAAATAGGTAGAAAGAGGGAGATTTCTCGCCTGGGAAACACTGTCAAAGATACATTATCTGAAAAACTTATCGATACTCGCATCAACTTATCGGCCTAATCCGTGAAAAAGCAAAGCACTAAAAGAAACATCGGATGCACTATTTAATACTACGGCAAAAAGATCGAGCATGATGCACATATGATGCATGACATGGCAAAGAAGCGATGCAATTAGGAAATATTAAGCGGAACCAGGGTTCCGACAATAAGTTAATAGGTTCATGTTGTTTTGATACCCCACAATTTAAATATTGTAACAAGACATGGCATCGGTTCGCTACACAAATTTAAATGGAGCCAATATAAGACTAGAAAAGTCCGTATAGGGTCTCCATATTTAATTTAGTGAATCATTGAAATACCCCCAAACAGCCACAATACGTATGCTAACATGTTCAATTAATATGCAACAATATAGATATTATATATTATAAAAATAGAGGTCTCGGGTAGGGGTCACACAGCAAGGTCTGCAGATCTTGGGGCTCGGAGGGGTTCGGGTTCAGTATCGGACTCCGGGATCGGTCTTCGGGGTCTTGACCATCGGATCCGTGGATCAGGGGTCTTCAGGTTCAGGAAGAAGAACTTGAGGTTCCAGCTTCCAGGAAGACGATCTTGTAGAACCGGCATAATTGCCTCCAAGAGTTATTGGCATTCCATGTTGGCGTCCGTGACGAAGATCTTGGGTCTCATCGCCTAGGGTTCCTCGTGTTAGTCTACGAGCATTGACATATAGCATCGGTCTTGGGTTCACATCTGTGTGCGGCCTACGAGAGATCTTGGCGAGTAACTAGAACAATCCACATCCAAAAACATCACACAGAGCATCTGTAAGAAGACATCCAGGGATGAACGGGTACGATTCCAACTTGGGTCGGCTTCAGAACCTGCAGGGGTACCACGACGCACGACCGCCTGAGGCGGTAGCTGCTGGTGCTTGGGCCGACGCGCTTCTGGCTGAAGCGGCGCGACGCCGGATTGCAGAAGGCAGCAAGGAGGACAGCCTAGGAAGGCAGGCCCGAGGAGGACTCGGTACAAGTAGGTCCCGGTGGGGAGAGGGCGCGGACCTGGGGCGGAGGTAGAGGACACCGGAGGCGAGGTAGAGTGGAGGCGCCGGGGAGAGCTGATGCCACGGGCGGCAGTCGCGAGGACGCGACGCGTGCTAGGGAGGCGACGCGGCCCTGCCGGAGGATGGGGTGGAGGACGAGGCGCGGCGGGCTCCTCTGAGGTCAGGACGAGTAGAAGATACGGGGAGGCGGACTCGGGGACACGATGAGCTCGGTGACGGAGTCGCTAGCGGCGCGGCGTCACGGGGCCTAGAGTGAGGTCGACGATGGCGACCTCGCCAGGTGGAAACAGCGGGAGCGACGGGGTCGGCACACCGGGCTGCGGGGCGGGTCGCAGAGAGGTATGGTGGAGTAGGGAAGGGAATCGGCGGAGGAGGTGCGGGGCGGAGAAAGGAGCTCACGGGCAGGGGCGCTGGTGCCAGGCGACGCGGCGGCGGGAGCTGAGCAGAGTTGCCACGGTGGGGCGCGTTGGTGCTCGAGGTAGGAGGCGGGATGGTGGGGATCGAGAGGAGAGATGTGGTTGGTGGCGTTTGATTGGGAGAGGACAATGTGGGGGCATGCGGGCCTGGGACTCTTCGCACGCAAGGGGTGGGACCAGGGTGTGGAGCGGGGTGGGGTTGGCGTGAAGCGGGCAGGTGTGGGCGGCACGTCGCACACGTGCTGTGTACGCTGGTGCCATTAGCTGTTGGTAGCTAGGTGCATGGTCGAGTGAGGTGGCTGCGTGCAGGGGTAGTTGCGGCAGGGAGGCGCCGGGTCGGGTTGGATTCAGGTGGGAGCCGGGTGTGGTAAGGGTTTCAGGGTTGACAGGGATACGGTTAGGGTTTGGTCTAAAGGGCTAGGTGGTTTTGGGCCGGGTAGTAGGCGGTCTGGCCGGTTGGGCCTCTAGCCTGACTAGCTGGAATACCTCTCCGGTATAAATATTTTATTTTTTTTATTTTTAAAACAAAACATTTTAGCAAACAGGTTTCAGAAAATAAAAGATCCAAGAGGACAGGGGTTTCGATTTGAAATAAAGACGGGGGATATTTAGAAAACGAAGATAGGTTTTTGGAAAATAGTTTTAGGAAAACATATGCATGATGTCATGATGATGCTCAAATGCAATGTGGCATGATTACATGAGCATGCGATCATGATGATGTATAAGAAATAAAAACAACAAGCGATTTTCTAGTAGTGGTTTTCCCGGGGTCGTTGCCCACATTTGTCGAGAGAACGCTCCGGAGAAACAAAAGACGAAGGTAGAGGTCTCGACATATAAGGCCACCTCTAACTTCCATGGAAGGAGTAAAATTGCATTGATCCACCAATCCAATGTACAAAAGCGAATGATAAAAGTAGTCGGATGGGGATCAGTCCATCGCGCACCCAAAGCATTATTCTACACATGAATAGGATAATTATGTAACCAACTCCCAGAATTAAGACTGAAGATCTTGACAAGCAATGTACAGAAACACAAAGGAGTGATGTAGGCTCTCTATCAGATCTGATGTGGTGGAGGTCGTCGCGTTAGAAAACATCGGGAGGTACAAAGAAAGATTTCAGTGAATTTTGATCCACCAAAAGGTACAACCGATGAAGGGCTACTCCGATGGCACGAAGACCAGATGTGGAAACACCATTGCAAGAGGAAGGAATCGAAACCCTGAAGGTATGACGGAAACCCAACCACGAGAATTCCTGGACTTGAAGAAAAGATAAGATGGCAGATCCAAAACACGTAGAGGTAAGAGGAGAATAGCAGAGGGGTAAGGAGTAAAAGTAGACCTAATCAGATCTATCCAGCCGATTTTCCCAAACTAGTTTTGACACTCTACATCGGCCATTAGCTAGGTTATCCTACAGGCTGGACTAGTGGGGTATCGCAACTGCTGAGCTCTGATACCACTTTGTAACACCCCAGAGCCGATCCTCGCGGTTAAATGGGTCTGTGCGGGTTAGTGGCGGGACATGTGTAGCAAGGCTTGTGTGGCCCGGAGTGGACACGGCATGGCACATGTGATGGCACTGGACGCACAGACGCGTGCCAAGAGGGAAGGTTCCTAGGGTGTTACAGGTGTTCCCTAAAGGTGATTGTAGCCCTCGGGGCAGCGAGGTCGAGTGGTACCTTTTTGATCGCCTCGTGCTCCTAAGAGAACAATAGATTCTTCTTTCGGGCCATGCTAGGGGAGCATGTGAGCTCCTCCCACGGAAGGGATGTTGCCTCACCCCCAGCATCCTTGGTCACGTCCCTGGATGGGTCTGGCCTCTTGCGTGCACGGGGTGCAACATCATCCAAGTATACTTCCTCCTCAGGGCAGGAGGCCGCCGCCTCCTTGTAGGCCTGCTCGAGGGATCGCCAAGCTTGCGCCTCATCACAACGACTCATGAAAGGGCACCTAACACTGCCTAGCATCTTGATCATGTTGTAGGCATTGTGGGTGACTCCATGAACTTCGCCAGAGCCAGGTTTCCTAGGATGGTGTTGTATGGAAGGTCGATCCGGACTACATGGAAGACAATGAGTTTGGTATGGTAGTTGTCGGTCGTCTCGAACGTGACGGGAAGTCGTATCTGTCCAAGGGGCACGACCTCGCCTCCGGTCACCCCCAAGAACGCCAGGGCTAGTGATAGATGAGTCATGGGCACCTACATCCGCTGGAACACCTCCTCCGAGAGCATGTTTAACCTGGCTCCGCCGTTAATGAGGGTATTCGCCATGTGAACGCCGTTAATGGTGGGGGAACATACCACGGGTATGGCGCCCACCAAGCGGGTGGACTCTAGGTGGTCATTGATGCCGAAGAAGACCGGCTGATGTGACCACTCGAGTTAGGCGGCGCTAGCGTTAGGCCTTGCTGCCGCCAGCTCGCATGAGATCTGCTTGAAGTGCCTCCCCGAGGCGGGAGCCTGGGAGCTTCCTAGGATACACGTGACGCCGCTCGATGTCCCTCAGTGCGGTGCGGTGCGGCAGACCAATGGTCCTAGCACCGATGCATGGTTCTGGTTGCCAGTCAGGACCGGGCCATATCCTGGGTCACCTAGGAGCTTGACGAGGCGGGCATGCCACACCGCACATTCGGAAACAGTGGGGACATGGAGGAGCAAGCACCGCACCTCGTGTAGCATGATCTCCCGCGTCGTGGTGCCCATGGAGGTCTGCTGCTGGGACCCTTTGTTTGAGCTCGGCACCATGCCTCCGAGGTCGAGGAAGACCTCTGAAACGCACTTCAGCCCCTACATGGCGCACCAAATGTCAGAGAAAGCATCCCGTGAAGGAACAAGGGCTCCAACAAGCCCTGAGTATGATAGGGGTATGAATATGTGTTCCAAGCTTCTCAGCGATGGCGGAGATGGCGGGGCACGAGCACGACAGAGAGGTTGACACAAGGGTTTTTTTACCTAGGTTCGGGACCCTGGTGAGGAGGTAAAGCCCCTACTCCTGCTTGGTTTTATTGCTCGTGGTGCTTTGCGAGGGTACAATGGTGTGTCAATTTCTAGGGTTACATATCGCTGGGATCGATCCCTCATAAGGTAGGAGGAGGTCTCCTTATATGGGGGCACTAGGCCTCTCCCCCCCAAATGTTGGACGGGAAGGGTCACCACAATGCCACCCTCTGGCGTTTTGTCTATCAGAGTACTTTCTGTGGATTCAGCCTATGCCGCCTTGGATATGCCTGTCCTCCTCGTGTCTTCGGTCTTGAATGATGTTCGTCCCACAGGCGCTTTAGCCTCTGGCCCCTTGCCTCGAAATGGAGAGATATTGCGTTAGCTATCAGGACTTTTACCAGAGGCACCTTTGACCACCCGGGACCCCTTGGACGGTATTGGGCCGGTATCCGATGTTACCGCCAAGGTTTTCATCTTCTATCAAGGCGTCGGCATGCGCCATGCCCCTCTCGATGGACCACTGCTCATCCATACCCTCTGAAGTGGGAGGCCTTGTGCGCTCTTCTACCTCTAGAGGGTTCCCCAGGAGGGCTCGGTGAAGATCTTCGGTAAGGGCCCCCTTCGCCCACTTGATACGTCCATGATTCGTCCGAAGGCCCAGCTAACTATGGACTCGGGGTACCCCTAGTGGCCTTGGTCCGACTGCTATCTCTAATCTGTGGGGAAGTGTTTTACTTTATCGTTAATCATGTGTTGATGATGTTGAAGGCCTCTAAGCCGGTGATGTCAGAGTCCCATTATTTGCAGAGTACACTTTTAGCTGGATTGCCATGAGTTTGTATTTTGATCCAATACTTTCACATTGGTCTGTCTATGGTTTTCTCATTTTATGAGCCGGAGCAATGACGTGGGAGTTGAACTATAGTCATGCTTAATTAAGTGTTATTTAGTTGAAATATGTGGTCTTTGTAATGCGGTTTCACGAGTAATTGGATGAAATGAAGGACCTGTGCAAAAGACATCCGACGTCCCTGGGTTTTATACCGGATGCTCCTGGCATGAAAACAAAAACCCAGATCAAACGGACAAACCCCAACATCCCGTTGTATCTGAGGCTGTTTATATTTTTGACCATCCCCAAACCCATTGGAGTAGGTTTGTCTTAGAAAATGTCTCCTAGCCCTTGGAGTAGGTTCGTCCTGTAAACCGTCTCAAAGTTTCCTAGGCGGTCTGGACAATTCTGGACAGTCCTCCCTAATGGAGTCGGTTCCTATGCGTTCCCGTCTTGTAGTGTTCCATAGGTTTGTAGTTTCGACCGTCTTCAGAACGCGTATTAATGGAGGTGGTCATTAATATGAACCATCTGATGAGAACTTCCGGAGATGGTTGGGACAACTGACTCGCAAAAAGCTGATTTATTAGCAACTATCGCCAGGAGTAGGAAGCCAAAACTGTCGCACGCCCATTGTTGGGGATATACTTTCCGGGTATCCTCACTGTGCCTCACCGACCAGGGTGGCCCACTTCGTGTTAGAGCTTTGCTTCACGGGTGGCCCAGTCAGGGAGAAGAGACGGAGTCCAGTCCGGCTACGGGAAGGCCCAGAAGACTTACCGACAGAAGCCTGTGATGTTACTTGTAGTTCAAGATGTACTCTGTAACCGACTCTTAGTCGTAGCCGGATAGGTCTCTCCTGTAAACCCTAGGCCGGATATCTATATAAGCCGTCCTAGGGTACGCCTTTATGGCAACCTCACAATAGTCTACAATCTCAACTCGCATGGGAGAATTCCTTGTAACCCATATTCCAGCTCTGCTGAATTACTTGATTGCTAGAAGGAGTAGGATTCGTCCAAAGCCGGCGGATTCTAACCTAGGTAAATGTAACTACCTCGGTGAATTACGCTCCTAGTACAAGCCTGGATGATCAGAAATGGTTGAAATAGTACGGTGGGGCCCAAATGCCACTCACAGGTAGACCTTTCGGCCGTCCCAACCATTTCCAAACATCGGGACAAGAGCAGGCGTGAATCGGCGAAGGGATCAACTACATACACAAATGAGTATGTATGCAAGCCACCATACAATAGTACATCAGAGCCATTCCATCTAAAAAGAAAGGAAATATAGCAACGCCATACGGCAAGATGCAAATATCCTAGATAGATATAATAGTGTAGGATATCTCCTCATACATCAATCAACAGAGTATCAAGCGGAAGCGGAAGACAAAATCCGAGTACGGATAAGAAGCAAATCGGCATAAGATGCCCCATAAATAAGCACATCCCGCCCATAGATCTCACGGATCCCCGTTCCCGGAATCTCTACGAATGATCGTTGCCCACATCGTAGTCTCTTCCACCCGATATCCGTCTTGCGAGTGTACTGTTCATCCGAACCAATAATTTATCGTGTGAGACCCTAGGGTACTCGGCAAGTCTTTATGCCTCTAAAGGGACACAACACAGGGTGACGCAATTGCAGCAAAAGATAAACCCTAGCAATTCTATAGAAACTGCAAACCATCCGCCTAACCAAAGATAGCGGATGTCCGTGATTAATAACAATAGTTATAACAGTTATAACGGTAATCTTAACAGTCCATCCTCCTCCTCGCCACCCGAGGAAGCGGACGAACAACCCCCATCCGTTGGCGGTTTTATTATCCATTCCATGAGTGTTGCACTATTTACTAGTCGGTACCTAGTCTAGTCAAGTTAAAAGCGGTACTTTAGTTATGCTTGCCTATGATCGAAAACTGCTCCAAGTCGTCCATAACGCGGACACGGCTTTGAAAGTTTTACCCTGTAGGGTGCACAAATAGCAACACACTCGATATGCCTCGGAAAAACCAAATCAAAACCCAACGAGCGGTCCGACAAAGCGATCACGAGGATTCAGAAATATTTGAGGCCACCCATTAAGCTACCATAGCGGAGTTAGCTGACTCGAGACGGACTCAAGGTTTCGCCAATGGTGTGAGCATCGGGAACCCTAAAATGTGACTGGGCTTGTCGACACCGTGAAAACACTCCGCTTCCCTAAGCGATGCAAAGGTGCTCCTCGACAATCTTAAATAAAGCAAAGCATGGCATAAATACAGGATAGTAAATAAAACCTCAAACTAGTTTGTGGCCCTCAAGAAATAAGAATGAATCAAGCTCGCTCAGGGGGTCCATAAGGCCTCCCGGATGTGGATAGCCTTGAATAATCAAGGAACAAGAATCAAGTACTCGGGGTCTCAGGACACAAGTGAGCCTGAAAAACCAAATAGCGAATATGGCTCACCAATGCCACTTTCATTAGTTATCCCATTACTACTCAGGTTAAGTTGTTTAGGTACCTCGTTATCCATCAGACACTCACATACCCTACACATGCTGTTCTACGACTCGCATGGCTCAAACAACTCCTGTAGTAATGGCTCATGGGATGGAGGAACAAGCTTGATTGGGGTTTAAAAGTAAAGGCTATGCAAGACTTGGGATTCAATTTAATGCATTAGCGACTCGATGATGCAAGAATAAGAAAGAGGCAATAGGTACTATATGTATGCAAGCATGTGGTAGTGCTTGCACAGCAGCTCGATTGAAGCAAAGGATGGATCTGGTAGTGCTCTGGTTCTCTTGATATATCCCCCTCATTGGCCTATTCAAGAAGAACCAAACAAACAAGGGCCAACATAAATAAAGTGCGCAAGCATATGAATAAAATGCGACAAGCAAACAATCATGCCATGATGAATGATGCACAATTTGCATGGCATTGAAGTAGCATGGCATGGGTGAGGTGTGAGATACCAGATTAAATCATTTTATTGAGTTTTGGGCCCCTTTTATACTCATATTAGTTGCTGTACCCTTTATATGTTTATGATGCATGCTTCAAGACAAACCATGGAATGCATAAACAGAAAGGTCTCGTCGAGCTAATCATTTTAGACATATCATTTGTTAAATTTGGAGTTATAAAACAAAAGATATTAATTAATTAAGGCAAAAGGGCATTTTATTGTAATTTAACTAAACTTGGAATTTTAAATGTTCAAAATATATTTTGTATTGCATATTTGAATTCCTCATATTTTTCTGATTTGAAAACATATATTATTTGTATTATTTGGATTTATATTTTAAAAGTTATTTAAAAACAGAAATTAATTTGAATTTGAATTAATTTTAAAAGGATTTGAATTTGAACAGAATACAGGAAAAGGTTTTTGTTAATCGGCTCGGAGCTAGCCAGAGACAATGACATGCGGGCCAGGCGCTGACTCAGCAGCAGGTGGGGTCGCAGGGGATGCGGGGCTTTTTCTTACTTTGCCTCGCCACCATTCCGATGACAAGTGGGCCGGGTGAGACGCTGCCGCCACCGGGCGTGACACATGTGCGCTCCAGGGTTCTGGGGGGGCTGGTCTGTGATGGTTTGGGTTTTCCGGGGGTTTTCTTGCAAAGAGGCGTCGAGGCTGGCAGGTGGGGTCGCGGGGACCGCGGGTTTAGGCGGGAAAAAGGGGAGGGGCCTAAGCGCAAAATGGCAGCATTGCTTCTTGTCACGGGCGCGCAGTGCTGCGGTGGATCTGGCCTGAGATTTGAACGACGATGGCGATCGAACCACGGGGCTTCTGGCCACGCCGCAAAAACCAAAGATGAAGAGGGCGCACCCTACACAAGTTTTGTTCAGTGGCATTCTCTGGTATGGCTGCGGGCGCGACCGACTTAACAGAGGCAGACGGGCCGCCGCTGCTTGCTGTTCCGTCTGTCATACAAGGCGGCAAGGCGTGCCTTGAGGTGCTCGGCGACGGGCGGCTGACGCCACGGTGCACGAGCGAGGAAGGGCCATGTTTGGGAGGTTAAGAGGCTCACCAGAGCTTCACGGCGTGGTCGCCGACGCCGAGGTGGAGTGGATCGCGGCGGGCTCGCGACGTGGAGCTGCCCGAGGCGGTGCACGCGGCGTTGGGCTGCTCGCGTGGTCTGGTGCTACTGGCCCCGGGCGTCAAGAGGAAGTAGAGGCGTCTGGTGCCCTGGATCGTCTTAGGGAAGCTTCAAACCGACGAGGTCGAGGTAGCTAGGTCTAGGGTTTGGGTGGCCATGGAAGATGATCATGGTGGGGAGGAGGAAGAAGAAGGGGAGATGGTGCACAGGATCTCGATCTGGGATGCCTGGGTGGTTGAGAGGATAAGGAAGAGAGGGAGAGGCACATGGGGTGGTGGTGGATTTTGCAAAGGTGGGGAGGAGGGTGATCGGTAGGGCTTCTTTCTCCTCTCTTTCTGTCTTGAAGCCGAGAGAGGGAAGAGAGGAAGCAAGGAGGAGGCAGGCTCGGGTTGGGGGCCTTGTGGCATGGAGAGAAGAGAGGAGAGGGGTAGCCTCGCAGAGCTAGGTTTGGAGCTAGGGTAGGAAGGGGAGGGGGTGGTAAGGGAGCTAGGTCTTGTTTTTGTTAAGATCAAGACAAGCCAAGCTATACCAAGCTCTAACAAAAAAACAAGGCAAGAAAAGAGGGGATGTGGTGATGTGGTTTAAGCATGATCCAATAAGATCAAGCTAAAAGAAAGAGATAGAGAGAGAGATGATCCACCCAAAACCAAATAAAATCCGAATGACAAGCAAAGAGGTGGTACTTGCATGGGCCATGCATGATATTTAATGCCATGCTTATGTTGTGAAAACAAGATGATTTACATGGCATTATTACTATGCATCCCAAAATGTGGAGTAAGGCCCAAGCAAAAGAATTTAGAAAGAATTCCAAGTGTAGTAGATGGAGATGATCACATTGGACTATAATTGGGACTTGCTAGTGTGTATATGCCACTAGGTATTTAATAAGCCCACAAAAATATCCCAACATGATGATAACCCCAAACAAACATATGGAAGCTAGGAAAAAGGTTCCACTCACAAGGCATGCAAATGTGGCCATGTGGCTCTCATGTTTCAATATTGTCAAAACAATATGATGCTAAGATGAGAGTATGTGGATAAAGAATTGGATCCATCCCAACCCACATGAGCTAGAGGTAGAACCAATAAGTGCCAAGCTCATATTTGGTTGGATGGTGGAATTATAAGGTGGTGAAAGAAAAAGGTGGTGGAGTTAATAAGAGATATGCCCCCAACTCAACTTGGGCATTAAACAATATATCAAGAACCAAATACAATATCAAGAGGCAAATACAATTAACAATGCATATGAGATAAGAACCAAATGAAAAGGGGTTTTATATGATGCTCAAATGCAAGGTGGCATGATGACATGAGCATGATATAATGATGATGCAACAAATATATGTAGGAAGTAGCATCTATATAGACTAGGCTAGTAGCATTGCAATTGTTAGACAATTGGGATGCTACAAATCTCCCCCACTAAGCAAGAATCTCGCCCCGAGATTCCTAGGAAAAAGAAAACAACACAAGGAGAGACGGGTGTCCGGAACGAAGGTGACCCCCACGTTCCCAAGATGATGAACCACGGAATGGTGCATCCACTACACCTTGCAAAACTTGCTAGACTTGTTGCGAGTCTTGCGTTTTGCTTAAGTAAACAACGGGTTGGAAGAGTTGAAGGATTGTCGAGAGACAAGAAGGATAGGATGGACATGGCTCCGGTTTTCTCAAGAACATGATAAAAGACTAGAACCACTTGTGAAAGAAAGGACAAGATGATGTATCATGGATACAGAAAGACACACCGGTAAGATTAAAGATTTACCGATACTAGAGTGGATGAATCTTTATGTCGCCGGAAGACTAGGTTGGAGAGGTTGGAACCACTATGACAATAGCATCGTACCTGCTCTCAGATTTTGAGAAAGGAAGTTCGGAAACAATATTGCCTTCAAACAATAGAGTCCCTTGATATCAGCAGAAAGATTTAGTTAGACATCGTCGGATTAGATTCTTCTTGCGCCGGTAAGACCCAACGGATCACGCAATTGAGGTGCGCGGATATAACTTCTAGAGACGGATGTGGAGCCAGATCATGGTGGAATCCCGAAAGGCAAAGAATATGTAGGATCTGGAGTTTATTGTAGAGATACTTATTGCTTTCTTTAGCCTTGAGGCTAACGCAATAGATTTGCGGCTGATGGCATCAACCATAATTGGCTTTACCACAGAGAAAGGATTGATGAAGCAAAGAGAGATAGATTCCTTTCATCTTGTTTGGGGATGTCGAGCACCGGTAGAAGACGAGGAACGGAAGGAGTTTGCGTTTGTTTCCAACAGATAATTGTAGATTTTGCTCCGTGTAGAAAAGACGAGAACACCAACAAGAGATTATGGATTACTTTCTTCGAGAGAGCACTCCGGAAAAACAAGGACGGAAGTAAAAGTATCAAGGGATAAAGGCCACTTCTAACTCCCGTGGAATGAGTGAAATCACATAAATTCCCCAATTCAATGTACAAGAGCGAATGATAAGAGTAATGGTATGGTAGCTACTCCATCCCGCACTCAAAGCATTACTCCGCACATGAATAAGAAAACCATGCAACCCAACTACCGAAACAGACTAAAGGTATTGACAAGGATAACTCATGGAACTCCGTTAGCAAACCAAGATAGATGCAAACGATACGCCGGATTCAAGATAGATAAGGGTGATGATGTCGTCGTCTTGTCGGAAGTACCAAGCCACCGGAAAGATATGACGGAAGATTACGGGGAACAACTGCAAGATTCAACAGCTACAGAAAAGATAGCACCAACTTGAACAGAAGGAATACGAAAGATCTGAAAAGTCTTCATGGCCTCCGGTGGATTGAGCATAGACGATAGAGCGAGAGGGTTTTCAAGAGATTACTTAATGAGATAGAGGTGAAAGAACTCCATGTTCTTCTTGAAATGATTGAGAAAGATTTAGCAGTCTTGAGGATAAACTTTAGCGGAACGACGATGATAACTTGCCAACAAGGAACAACTCCGGATTGGTTGAAGATGGAAGATGGAATTAACAATGAACTTGCTGATTCCAGAATTGAAGCGATCTATTTAGCAGAAGGACGTGGCCGAGATAGGTGACTTCAAAAAGCCAGAATTTCCACTTTGGGAGCTTTGCACACAGGCAGTGCTCACGAAGCTTGAGAGAAAGAGACACAGATGATCTTCCATGTCCTTCCCTTGATATGGAATAGGTAAGCATATTAACAACATATACCACCATGGATTAACATGATATTCCCGGAATACCAAGTTCAAGAGGCGGAAGAAACGAACAAATGCTCGGACACTTCCTGAGCTCAACGCTCTTTGAAAGATCAATATTAAGAGCACGGGTTCGTGTTGAAGAAGATGCACTGGAAGAATAGATTATCTGGTCCTTCGGAAGAAGAAGAGATGCCACCTGGTTCACATTGTCGATCGGATCACCGGTTACCAAGATAAAGAGATCTTGGATAAGAAACGATGATAGATCATACCTTAAGCAAGCTATCAGAGACGAAAAGATGCAATTCCCTCGTCTCAAAGAGAATTTTGCAGATATGGAGTTCCAAGAGAGGTGCAGCATGATGAATGATGATGATCCGTAGTGCCTTGAGAAACTCCGGATTGCCAAAGATGCTTGAATATGCATAGATATGATCACGGTGTACTCGAAATCACAGGAGATAACCTTATCCTCCAGATGGTGACGGTTGATAGCATTTTCCATATTCCAATCGACACTTATCATGAGTGGAATATAGCTATGCCGAGAGCCAAATTACAATCACCAGCATCGGATCGACACATGTTATGTAATTAGCCCAAGAGGATTGGAGATGAAAAGAAACTCTAGGATCAAGCGCCGGTGACAAAAGAATGAGTTGGCATGGACATGCTGATAAAAGGGAGATAGATAATGTTTCACACACGACTGGCAAAGGAGTGTGGAAACACAGATATAGCAAAGAAAAATTTCCCGCATTTTTCGGCATTAAAATACCAATAGATGCGCAAAATCACTTAGCAGATAGAGATTAGCAACAGATGCTTGCACAGAACGAGGAGTTGCTAGAAGGAAGAACACCCTTAAGAAGATGGCACCGGTCAACAAGGAGTCAGATAGATCGCGCCGGTTTTCAAAAGCCTGTCAATATGGAATGTACCAACAGTTGATAACCAAAGGCAGATAAAGATAACATGTTGGATGCAACAGATAGACAAGGAATTACACACACACACACACACACACACACACTTTCTATGGTACTACGGAAACCCAGAACACGTGAATCCTAGTTTGAATTTTAAGAAGAGGATTGAAAATGTTGCACTTCCTTACCAGAAAAGGATGGGTGGTTGGGTAAGAAGAAAAGTGGAAGCAGTCCTACTCTCGCGTTTTGTTTTTCCCTAGTATACATAACTACCAAAATATTTGCTATTCAGAGAACGACCATTTGGCTGAGACCCTGAAGGGCGGGATGGCTCTGATACCAATTGTAACTACCTCGGTGAATTACGCTCCTAGTACAAGCCTGGATGATCAGAAATGGTTGAAATAGTACGGTGGGGCCCAAATGCCACTCACAGGTAGACCTTTCGGCCGTCCCAACCATTTACAAACATCGGGACAAGAACGGGCGGCATAATCGGCAGGCGAAGGGATCAACTACATACACAAATGAGTATGTATGCAAGCCACCATACAATAGTACATCAGAGACATTCCATCTAAAAAGAAAGGAAATATAGCAACGCCATACGGCAAGATCCAAATATCCTAGATAGATATAATAGTGTAGGATATCTCTTCATACATCAATCAACAGAGTATCAAGCGGAAGCGGAAGACAAAATCCGAGTACGGATAAGAAGCAAATCGGCATAAGATGCCCCATAAATAAGCACATCCCGCCCACAGATCTCACGGATCCCCGTTCCCGGAATCTCTACACCGAATGATCGTTGCCCACATCGTCCGTCTCTTCCACCCAGTATCCGTCTTGCGAGTGTACCTGTTCATCTGAACCAATAATTTATCGTGTGAGACCCTAGGGGTACTCAGCAAGTATTTATGCCTCTAAAGGGGACACAACCTGGGGTGACGCAATTGCAGCAAAAGATAAACCCTAGCAAATCTATAGAAACTTGCAAACCATCCGCCTAACCAAAGATAGACGGATGTCCGTGATTTAATAACAACAGTTATAACAGTTATAACGGTAATCTTAACAGATCCATCCTCCTCCTCGCTGACCGACGAGGAAGCTTTAACAACCCCCATCCGTTGGCAGTTTTATTATCCATTCCATGAGTGTTGCACTATTTACTAGTCAGGTACCTAGTCTAGTCAAGTTAAAAGCGGTACTTTAGTTATGCTTGCCTATGATCGAGAAACTGTGCTCCAAGTCGTCCATAACCGCGGACACGGCTTTCAGAAAGTTTTACCCTGCAGGGGTGCACAAATAGCAACACACACTCGATATGCCTCGGAAAAACCAAATCAAAACCCAACGAGACAGTCTCGACAAAGCGATCACAGGATTCAGAAATATTTCAGGGGGCCACCCCATTAAGCTACCCGCAACGGAGTTAATGACTCAGACGGACTCAAGGTTTGCGCCAATGGCTGTGAACGACTGGGAACCCTAAAATGTGACTGGGCTTGTCGACACCGTGAAAACACTCCGCTTCCTAACAAGCAAAGGTGCTCTCGCACAATCTTAAATAAAGCAAGAAGCATGGCATAAGTACAGATAGTAAATAAAACCTCAAACTAGTTTGTGGCCCTCAAGAAATAAGAATGAATCAAGCTCGGCTGTGGGGGTCCATAAGGCCTCCCGGATGTGGATAGCGCGAATAATCAAGGAACAAGAATCAAGTACTCGGGGTCCTACGGGACACAAGTGAGCCTGAAAAACCAAATAGCGAATATGGCTCACCAATGCCACTTTCATTAGTTATCCCATTACTACTCAGGTTAAGTTGTTTAGGTACCTCGTTATCCATCAGACACTCACATACCCTACACATGTTGTTCTACGACTCGCATGGCTCAAACAACTCCTGTAGTAATGGCTCATGGGATGGAGGAACAAGCTTCGGTGGGGTTTAAAAGTAAAGGCTATGCAAGACTTGGGATTCAATTTAATGCATTCGCGACTCGATGATGCAAGAATAAGAAAGAGGCAATAGGTACTATATGTATGCAAGCATGTGGTAGTGCTTGCCTGGCAGCTCAGTTGAAGCAAAGGATGGATCTGGGTAGTGCTCCTGGTTCTCTTGATATATCCCCTGCTCAGCGTCTATTCGAAGAAGAACCAAACAAACAAGGGCCAACATAAATAAAGTGCGCAAGCATATGAATAAAATGCGACAAGCAAACAATCATGCCATGATGAATGATGCACAATTTGCATGGCATTGAAGTAGCATGGCATGGGTGAGGTGTGAGATACCAGATTAAATCATTTTATTGAGTTTTGGGCCCCTTTTATACTCATATTAGTTGCTGTACCCTTTATATTTTTATGATGCATGCTTCAAGACAAACCATGGAATGCATAAACAGAAAGTTCTCGTCGAGCTAATCATTTTAGACATATCATTTGTTAAATTTGGAGTTATAAAACAAAAGATATTAATTAATTAAGGCAAAAGGGCATTTTATTGTAATTTAACTAAACTTGGAATTTTAAATGTTCAAAATATATTTTGGATTGCATATTTGAATTCCTCATATTTTTCTGATTTGAAAACATATATTATTTGTATTATTTGGATTTATATTTTAAAAGTTATTTAAAAACAGAAATTAATTTGAATTTGAATTAATTTTAAAAGGATTTGAATTTGAATGAATACGAGTGAAAAGGTTTTTGTTACTCGCCCGAGCTAGCTGAGACAATGACAAGGGCGCTGACTCAGCAGCAGGTTGGCTCGCAGGGGATGCGGGGCTTTTTCTTACTCGGTTCCCCGCCACCCGCTGGCGACAAGTGGGGCGGGGCGTGATGCTGCCGCCACCGGGCGTGACACGTAGCGATCCAGGGTTCTGGGGGGGGGCCTGGTCTGTGATGGTGTGGGTTTTCCGGGGGTTTTCTTGCAAAGAGGCGTCGAGGCTGGCGGTGGGGTCGCGAGGGACCATGGTTTAAGCGGGAAAAAGGGAGGGCCTAAGCGCAAAAGCGGCAGCTGCTTGTCTTCATTGTCTGTCGGGCGCAGTGCGGTGGTGGATCTGGCCGGAGCTTTGAACGACGATGGCGAAGCGAACCACGGCGCTTCGCCACGCCGCAAAAACCAAAGATGCAGAGGGCGCTACCGGCTACCAGTTTTGTTCAGGTGGCATCTACTGGTATGGGCTGTGGCGCCGGACTTGAGCGGAGCAGGCGGGGCAGGCTGCTGCGGCTCTTTGCTGTCTGCTGGCTGTGTGGCGCCGTCGTCTTGTGAGGTGCTTTCGGCACGATCGAGGAGGGGCCATGTCTGGAAGTTAAGAGGCTCACGAGGAGCTACCGGGCGTGGTCGCCGACGCCGAGGTGGAGTGGATCGGGTGGCAGGCTCATGACGTGGAGCTTGGCTGAGGCGGTGCAATGGCGTTGGGCTGCTCCGGCGTGGTCTGGTGCTACTGCATCTGGGCGTCGAAAGAGGAAGTAGAGGCGTCTGGTGCCCCTAGATCGCCTTGGGAAGCTTCAAACCGGCGAGGTCGAGGTAGCTAGGTCTAGGGTTTGGGTGGCCATGGAAGATGATCATGGTGGGGAGGAGGAAGAAGAAGGGGAGATGGTGCTGGATCTCGATCTGGGATGCAGGGTGGTTGAGAGGATAAGGAAGAGAGGGAGAGGCACATGGGGTGGTGGTGGCTTTTGCAAAGGTGGGGAGGAGGGTGATCGGGTGGGGCTTCTTTCTCCTCTCTTTTACGTCTTGAGAGAGGGAAGAGAGGAAGCAAGGGAGGAGGCAGGCTCGGGTTGGTGGGGCCTTGTGGCATGGAGAGAAGAGAGGGAGAGGGGTAGCCTCGGGTAGAGCTAGGTTTGGAGCTAGGGTAGGAAGGGGAGGGGGTGGTAAGGTAGCTAGGTCTTGTTTTTGTTAAGATCAAGACAAGCCAAGCTATACCAAGCTCTAACAAAAAAACAAGGCAAGAAAAGAGGGGATGTGGTGATGTGGTTTAAGCATGATCCAATAAGATCAAGCTAAAAGAAAGAGATAGAGAGAGAGAGATGATCCACCCAAAACCAAATAAAATCCGAATGACAAGCAAAGAGGTGGTACTTGCATGGGCCATGCATGATATTTAATGCCATGCTTATGTTGTGAAAACAAGATGATTTACATGGCATTATTACTATGCATCCCAAAATGTGGAGTAAGGCCCAAGCAAAAGAAATTAGAAAGAATTCCAAGTGTAGTAGATGGAGATGATCACATTGGACTATAATTGGGACTTGCTAGTGTGTATATGCCACTAGGTATTTAATAAGCCCACAAAAATATCCCAACATGATGATAACCCCAAACAAACATATGGAAGCTAGGAAAAAGGTTCCACTCACAAGGCATGCAAATGTGGCCATGTGGCTCTCATGTTTCAATATTGTGAAAACAACATGATGCTAAGATGAGAGTATGTGGATAAAGAATTGGATCCATCCCAACCCACATGAGCTAGAGGTAAAACCAATAAGTGCCAAGCTCATATTTGGTTGGATGGTGGAATTATAAGGTGGTGAAAGAAAAATGTGGTGGAGTTAATAAGAGATATGCCCCCAACTCAACTTGGGCATTAAACAATATATCAAGAACCAAATACAATATCAAGAGGCAAATACAATTAACAATACATATGAGATAAGAACCAAATGAAAAGGGGTTTTATATGATGCTCAAATGCAAGGTGGCATGATGACATGAGCATGATATAATGATGATGCAACAAATATATGTAGGAAGTAGCATCTATATAGACTAGGCTAGTAGCATTGCAATTGTTAGACAATTGGGATGCTACAGTAAACTTGTGTGCTCACTGTCCTGGAACACCGTACGTCTCACACCCCTCTCCTATGAACGCCTCGAGGACCCCCTCATGGCGTACTTGTCATCAATCTGACGATAGTTGGCGCCCACCGTGGGGCAAGTGAGCTTTCGATCTGTGTTCCGAGCGGAATCTGCAAGAATCGGAATTGGCAAGACCATCGCTATCGGTCGTGTCCTCTATGCCAATGATGTCCCCCTCATCATTCTCGACGAGACCTCGATTCTGGCTAGGGAGGCCGTGACTGCCTACACCATCATGTCTTTAGGAGAGAACGATGTGTACATCGGTTTCCCTGAACCTGCCCTACCAACCCTAGTGGTGATGATAGAGGCAGAAGAAATCTCTGGGTCCACTTTGTCCATGGAGGCGGCAGAGTTCCAGATCTCAAAAAACCCTAACCCCACCCAGCCCGCACCTATTGTGGAGATAGTGGAGAAAGCTGAACCTGAGGCATATCTTGTGGTGCAAGTCAAATCTGGATTGGATCTCCCTAGCGAGGACGAATCCCAGATCGATCTACCCTCTGAGGTCGAAATCCAGGAGGAGCAAAACAAAAACTTTGTTTCCGGCTCTACCAATGTCAGAACAGATCAACCCTTCCTGAGGCATACGTTGAGGCGCATGATGATAAAAGGCACAAACGTGGATGAGGTTCTCGAGACCATTGGAATTTTCGAGGAACCCCACAAGGAAAGCCGCAACTACCTCAGGACGCACGCGTCACACTTTGTCGGATATGTTGGATCCGGATCCGGCTCTGTCGATGCTGGAGACAACGAAGACTCGGTGCTAGAGGCGATCGGAACAAACACCAACTTACCGGCATCTTCAAATGATTCCATGATGTCGGTGGATTTCCAAAAGTTCTCCATGGAATACGAAGAGGAGTTCAGCTCCAAAGCTGCAGAAGAAGGAGAAGCCATGGACGAAGGATCCAGAGAAAACTCTCCCAAAGCGCAGGATGACATGGATCTCGGAGATAATCTCGACGTCCAGATGTCTA